>CM076577.1:115410477-115705035 GCA_034641835.2 Pinus albicaulis | reverse complement strand
CCAATCCTTCTCTACAGGCATCCGTACATACCACAAATTCTTTATCAGGATCTACAATTTTCAGTATAGGGGCTGTAGTAAGTTTCAGTTTTAATTGGTCAAAACTGTTTTGACATTTTTTAGTCCATTCAAACTTGACACCTTTCCTTTGTAATGATGTGATGGGATGTGCTATGGCAGAAAATCTTTCTACAAATCTACGATAATAGCCTGCCATCCCCATGAATGATCTTACTGCTGAAACATCAGCTGGTACAGGCCATTCTCTTATAGCCTTTATCTTTTCAGGGTCAACCGCAAGGCCTTGTTCAGAAATAATATGACCCAAGTATTGGATCTTATCTTTATAAAACTCACATTTGCTAAACTTGGCATATAGTTGATTTTCCTTTAGAGTTTGCAATACTATCCTCAAGTGTTCTTTATGTTCCTCCTCACTTTTTGAGTAGACTAAGATATCATCTATGAACACAAGGAAAAATTTATCCAAGTACTTGTTTAACACACTGTTCATTAGGCACATAAATGTGGCAGGGGCGTTTGTCAAACCAAAAGGTAGGACTACAAATTCGTAGTGACCATACCCAGTTCAAAAGGCTGTTTTGCTGATGTCTTCTTCTTTAATTCTAAGCTGGTGATAACCAGTTCTTAAGTCAATTTTCGAAAATACTGAAGCCCCTCTCACTTGATCAAAAAGGTCATCAATTCTAGGCAAAGGGTATCTATTTTTAATGGTCAACTTATTCAGTTGACGATAATCAATGCACATCCTAAAGGTTCCATCTTTCTTTTTCACGAACAGCACCGGTGCTCCCCAAGGAGATACATTCGGTCTGATATACCCTTTATCTAACAGTTCTTGCAATTGCATTTTCAGTAGCATCAGTTTAGGAGGACTCATTCGGTAAGGCGCTCGGGAGACAGGTGTTGCTCCTGGCACCAGATCGATTGAGAAATCAATCTCTCTTTTGGGGGGAAGATGAGGGATTTCTTTTGGGAAAACTTCCTTGAATTCTCTTATTACTGGTACCGCATCCAGTAATTCCTCTTCAGTTTTCTATTCTGTTTCTTCCACGTGCACTGCATAAACTTGGTATCCTTTTCTAGCTGTTCTTTTTAATTGCAATGCTGAAATCTGTCTTACAGAAATAGGTTTTTGTTTCCCTTTGAGAATAAAAGGTTTCCCTTCCTCATCTACACAATGCAAAGTCTTATCCCAGCAGTTCATCAAGGCTTTCTTCTTTTCCAGCTAGTCCATTCCTATCAGTAAATCATATGACCCTAAGGGCAGAATGTTCAAATTTACTTCTGTTTGAAGCTCATTTAATTTGATTTCTGTTCTGGGAAGTTTATGTGTTACCTTTCTCTTAGTTCCAGTGGCCAGCTGTACCAGCCATGACTGTTGAAATTTTTCAGTTTTTAAGTTACATTTTTCTACAATCTTGGGACTAATGTAACTCAAAGAAGCACCTGGATCAATCAGAACAGTAACAGATAGGTCAAAAATCTTACCCTCCATTTCCACCATGGTTGCTTGATGTTCTGCTTACCGATTTTCAAGGGTTGCACTGATAGTTGGTATATTTCTGGCTATATCATTTACTGTTGTCGCTTCCCGATCCCTCATGAGCATATGAATGTTTCGATGCGGACAGTCCCTCAAAAGATGGGGTTCTCCACAACCCCAACATTTCAGGGGTTCTCTCATTTTGACTGTCCCTTCCTTTTTACTGTCTCCATCTATTTGTTTGGAAGCTACTTGTGACTGAGCAGTTTGGCTTTCTTTGGGTTTATTGAACTTTTTCCGCTGATGGTCTCTGCCAAAATTTTTCAAATAGGCTGGTTTCTGTTTCCTCCCTTTGAACTCATTTTTATTTACCCAACTTTTCCCTTTGTTAGGATTTTCCTTTGAAATGTTGGTAACATAATCTGGATTTTCTAACAGCTTCGTCCATTATTTTTGGGTTGTCAAACTCGATTTTCTCTTTGTATACAACAGGCAAGAAATTTAGAAATCTTTGAACTTTTTCCTTCTCTTCCCTTATGTAGGGTACATATCTCAACAGATTTGTAAACTTAGTAACAAACTCATCTATAGTGAGCTGTCCTAGTCTAAGTTCATGAAATTCTTTTTCTTTATCATCATAGTAACGTTCATTTAGGTAGCGGTTCTTGAACTTAACCTAAAAGTCTTCCCAGGTGACTGTCTTTTCATCAATGGCATGCACCATTTTCATCTCCTCCCACCACAAGGTAGCCTTGCCTTGTAGCTGATAAATAGCTAATCTGGCCTTCATATTGCTATCATATTCATAAACCTGGAAGTACTTGATCATTTTCAATAACCAAGCTTCCGCATCCTCCTCCTTCTTCCCATCATAGGAGGGAGGCTTGATTTTCCGGAATTCCCCCTGTAATTCCTTTTTATGTTTGTATTGATGCCTTACTGCATCTTCATCTTCAGACTCATCATTTTTCCTCTTTCCGGAACCTTCGCCTTCCTGGCTGTTCCGCGAAGTTAATTCCCTGATGAGCGTTTCCTGCTCCTCACTGACTAATGACAATCTGTCATTCTGGCTTTTTATCTCAGCCAGCTCTTGTTGCAATTCCTGCAACATAGCCACCATGGGCGCATTTGGATCTGGTGCATTTTCCTCATCACACAGATCAACATAAATTTCGCCACCTTTTTCCATTTCAGCACCACTGTACACACTCAACACAGATCAGTGAAATAATAAAAAAAAATACAATAATTTTTTTTTTTCTTTCCACAGAATTAACTTTATACAGTGAATACATAGCAACAGTGAGCACAATGTCACCAGCCCAGTTTTGTAACGTGGGCTCTGATACCATTTGTCACACCTCCCAATTCACAATTTTCTTTTTTTTTCTTGTTTGGTTGCGTCGTTTCCAGTTAATGCGAAAGAGGAATTATGTTATTTCATTGCAAGTTTACACTATGATTACCTTTCAATTTCTATTCACATCCCCACTTTATCTTTCCATATCGTAATTTACTTGATTGGTAATAATTATAATTATATTAATTATAATTACCTCCGACATAACCAATGTCCTTATTATATTACCCCACTTCCATAAAACTCTTCATTTTATATCATTATAATTATATTAATTATAATTACATTCGAAATTAACCAAATGTCCTTATTATATTACCCCACTTCCATACAACTCCTTGTTTTATATCATAACCTTTGGACTCTTAATCAAATGACATAGAGGGGATTTCGATTTGGTTTTATGTGTATTCCATGTTAATATAGTTTCATGAATGTATACGATCCAGCCTTATCCTTTGTTAATAATAACATAACCTTTGCGAAATTTGAATTACCCACTATGCAAGTCTGGCATTCGTACTTCATTCTCCTCCACGTCTCATCAATTATTTATGTGAATTTTGGGCGTATTAAATGTAACTCCACGTAATCTTCTAGTTGGAATTTTGTGAAACGATGATTTGAAGGACAACGCCCCTCTGTCTTCCACGATGAGCCACCATAAGGTTTTAACGCTCGTCGTATGGGTGGTAGAGGGTCTCGTTCAGTTGTGATCACGTGGTGTTGGTTCCACGTAATACTGGCTTCGTTCCTCCTCGTTTCCAAAGCGATTTTCCACAGTATGGCCAAATCAACCTGCATTCAATTCGTTGCTTGTCATATTAATTTTGGACGAAAGTGGGTACCTTACCTCTTAACTACACGATCTGTGGCTTCACCATGCGGATCTCGCCAGGTGGACGACTTGGATTGCATCTGGCTATTAGGGTTTATTGTTGTGGTTCATGGCACACCGTTATAAATCAACTTGGTCTTGGTTCGGCGATTCTTTTACCTCCCCCTGCGTTTGGTTTGTTTTTGGACCGTGCGTGACAACGCCATGGCTGCGGGAGTGATTCGTTTCATTTCTTCGCCTTATTCCTGATAACAATTTCCTCGGTAAGTTCCTTTTGCCAGAGCTTGTAGACTTTTTCTCTCTATATTTTTTTTTTGTCAGTTCTCAGGCTGCCATTTTCGATCTAGAGCTTCACGTTTCTCTTCATGCCAGCTCTATGATTTGGTATTATAGTATTCTGCTATTGGAATAATTATAACCAAGGGCTCTATTTTTTTTTCTTCAGAGAATATACATTCGCTTTTCCAGGAACTTGATTAACTTGGGTTTTCCTACCTAGCCTTGGAGATTCTGATGCACCATCTCAACAGTAAGGTTGTACGCAGGCTCTCATGGCTTCGTAGCCCAATCCGCTTCTCAGATGAAATTGATTACGCATGAATTTATTCAATGCCGTAAGGATTCAATGCCCTCGACCCTCTGATTTGAACCTTTGTTGTTTGACCAAGCATAGAATTAATTTTCTATTTGTTCGTTCTCTGGAGGTTTCTCGGTTTTAGTCGATTCTTGCATGTAACCCTTTATTCATGAAAATTATATGGTTATATGTGGTAGAGTGATAAGGGAGTAGGGGCTTCTCCCTCTCCAGGTACTACGCCTTCCTCAGTTATCATTTGACTTGATTCACGTTATAATTTTTTCTCTGTCCTCAACGTTTCATTGATGGTTGTTTTTCTTTTCTTACAGGTAATTGTCGTGCTCTCCTTCGCACTTGCAGAGATACGTGGCTCCCTTAAAATATTAACAATTATTTACTCGCTCATTGCAGGTTGGTATTAACCGCACTCTGTCAGAAGGAATTCGTTCTTCGCTCCTGGTTATAGGGTTTATATTTTGCCATGAAATATTGAAATGATACAATTGTAATTATTTTTATAACTATAAGTAAATCCCCACTCTGAATATTTATGGAGCTCTGTTCAGGGGAATTTATAAGGTTGTTTCGAAATTGTACCATATATTCACATATACACCAGTCATTTCTGGGTTTCATAATACCTACTTTTGATTTCGGTTATTGTTCTTATGAGTATGCTCCAGAAGTACCCTCTCTTTGCTCGTTTTGACTTGACTGAAAGAAATACTTAACTTTTGGCAATTAAATTTCTTTCTTTGTTTATATATATATATATATATGTTACACATACTGTTCCTTCTGGGTAGTTTATTGCCTCTAGACTTTCAGTCATGTAATTGGTAACTATATTCATACTATGGTGACATTAGAGTGAATAATGTACTGTAATATCAAGTTTCCTATTCCAGGAGAACATTGGTTCTTGTGATGGTAAATTTTAAATGTCAGCATGAAATCAATAGTATTATTGTGCATCAAACTTTCTAAATTTCTTCCTCCAGTTTAATAAGTGAGATGATCATTTATAACAGAATGACATTGTAGTTCTATGCAGATACTTGAGGAATAGATTTGTTATGTCTTTACATAGAATATGTATCCCAAATTGTCTACAGGGATGAATGCACCTGCATTTATGTCTGTATGCTTAGAGGACATTGGGGTGTATAATCTACAAATTTACCCTCTTGATTGGGATTATCACGAAAACTAGAATACAGATAGTTCAATGAGCATGCATGTGGATATTTACTCAACTGTCCTTTGTATTTACTTACTATGCTATAATATTAGAATGGTTTCATAAGTTACTTGTCTATGATTAGTCTTTGTAAATTATCAGTTGCTTTCCTCTGCTATAACATGTGTTGCTTACATACAACTCTCTTGACCATACATTTTCTAATTACATGTGAATGGTATGTTGGCCCTGTAGTCAGTTTGTAGAGTCTCTCCTTCTGCTCTCTCATGCACAGTGTAAGCTTACCATTCATTTCATACTATTTTCCAATATAATACAGGAACTTTGATTTCTCTCTCATGTATATATATTAGAATTATGCTAGGAAACATAAGCAGATTAAAACAATTTCATAAATTTTCCTGTGAAACAAAATAATAAGTATCCTCAGATTTAAACCAATCACTGGTTTAAAGAATCTGTTGGATTCTACTTCACCACTCCAATTCTACAACTATATAGAAGTTCATGGATTATTTCCTTATGATCAGTTCTGTTAAATGTAGAATTGATATTCTAATAAACAGTCAAATTTTTATATGTGGCCAATTCATAGTATAGGAAATAGAACATCAATAATTTTAGAGACATACCAATCATGCAATTGACCAACCTCCCAACCTTAGAGTCCTTTTTGTCTCCCATAACTCACCCCCGAGCTAAGATCTTCTCCTTGAAATAGATCAACCTCTAATCTGTACAAGAGCAGCTTATTTAAGCTATTGTTCCCCAAAGCATGTTTCTAATTCTGCGTCCAGAATATCAGGATGCTTTTCTTCCTGTTTGCCTAGGCTTCCCAATTTAGGGATTCTTTAAAGCTATTTTATGCTTTTCCTCAGCTTTTCCAGCTTTTTGCCTCTTCCCAACTACTTTCCTCATCATTGGGGAAATTCAGATTTTTCCTCAAAAATCTAAATTTAAATTTAATTTCTTTCAAAGATTTTTGAAAGATTGTGGGGAAATATTTGCCTCATCCATCCTCATGGATTTAGCAAGTGATCTCACAATTCTCATTTTGGTCAAATCTGCACCACATTATTTTTTTCATTTCCTCAATGAAATTTTTAATTACATTCACAAAATGTTTATCCTTTGGGGTCCACTCCCCTTAGGATTAAAGTTCAAATGTCTACTTTGAAATTCAAACACATGAATTGGGGGTGTTACACTTATACTTGAAAATATATTAATAACCAAAAATACCATTTCAATGCACATATTTTGTAACCTCTATAGCACTCAAAAAGTAAAACAGAGGAACCAGTTTGGAACCCTAAGCTGTCGAGGGATTATTTCAGAAAAATTTAACAAGAAAAGAGCACGGTTGAGTAAAAACCCCGGCCAGTCTACAACTATGAAATTATAAACATTAACTTTGAAATGGAAACCCTTAAAAAAATGAAATTATTTTGAGAACGTCGGAGTATGATATAGACTACCCGGCATGTAGCCGTAAAGGCTGGCTATACTCTCAGTATACACCGAACAATAAACAGCAGTCGACTACGAAACAAGGCTACAAGTTTAAAACCCTTAGCCATCCCAATAAAAACTACCACTAACAAGACATTCCAGTCCAGGAAAAATCTAAGGGATCCAAACCCTGTCAACAACAAGGTACCTGTATATAGAAGAAAGGATTACACTTTTCTCGTAGATGGAACCATGGGATAGCCAAGAATCCTGAACGGGTAGGAGGAAAATGGATAGTACCTGTAAACAAGACGGAAATTTAGTTAAAAATAAAACGAAGAACAAAGGGGTTTAACCCATCTCCATAGTTGTAAATAGAACCAAACAGCAAGAGGGAAATACCTGTAGTTCCTCAGGGAATGGTGGAAGCCAAAGAGCACCAGTCACTTCTGCCAGCAAATTCAACAGATTTGCAACAAAATTAAGAGAACAGAAAGAAAAATTCATGAGGGCACAGCCTACCCGAGGGGGCTACAGCGGATAAACAAGAAAACTTCTAAAAGCTTAAAATGTTCATCAACCCATCGCATACTGAGAAACTAAAAATTCTGCGTAGAACTGCAAGGAAGTCTTATAGAGGAAGACCGAGTAACTGATGTTGAGGGAAGCCTCTTCAGAGGTCACCGTTCCATTGTCGACCACCAGGAATCTATCGAAGTCTGTTGCAAACTCTGGGGCGAGCAGAACCACCTCCAGAACCATTGACTAAGCACAAAAATGAACTAGGAATTCATTTACGACCCCAAGGTCATTAGCTAACCCTAGTGCTTAATCACCGTGGGATTAAATCCGATCAAAGGTGGGTAGGACACCAGGTGTAAGGCGGTGGAACCGATTTGATTGCCGGAAAATAAATCCCACACCAAAATCATTTGCGCAATGAAACTTGTCAGATCCGAGATGACATGTATGCAAAAATTCATAAGGTTTCATTTAAAGTTTAATACCATGGCCGGAATCAATAATTTTCTCGGTAGATATTATTAAAAGTGACATAAATGATGTGAGTCATCATAGAAGCCAAAAAACATAGAGCCAGTTAAGAAAACCTTACCACCGTAGTACAATCATGTAACAAATCACAATACTGAAGAATGAGATTAGATGTGATAATTCCATCTGTAGAAATTAATAGATCCATTAACATATGATGACATCGTTTATATTTCGAAGGTTAGAAATAACTATAATGATTTTTTTTTATGTGGTAAGTTTGTAGCTATATGTCTGTTACAAGTGGTATCAGAGCAGCGTTACAACGTTGGGATCCTATTGGGTCAAATGACGTTACATTGTATGTTACTCATGCACAGTCTGATAGTTAGATGGAAAGACAAACAAGACGAGCACCTGCCCAACCGCCACCTCGAAATGTCGGGGAGACTCAACCTCCACCAGAGGGAAACCCCGAAATGTGGGTTCAGTTAGGGATAGAACAACATCAACAGACTAACAGGCTGATTGAGGAACAACAACATCAAACTCGCATTTTATTAACCACAGTGCAACAGCTGCAGGAAGAAATGGAGAGAGTACGAAGTGAAAATGCAAGAATGATGCAGGAGCAGGAGAGAATTCTAAAGAGCCTCTCAGATAAGAAAAATCAAAGGATTGAAAATCCCAGTGCTGACAGAGAATTCCAGGAAGGGAACGAACAACAAATAGGTGAACAAGATGCTGGCCGAAAAGAAAGAAGTGCATCTCAGCGAAGTAACCAAAATAGAAATTTTAATGAGGCCGAATCTGAAAACGAAATCGAACAAAAGAAAAACAAAAAGCAGAGGGTGGAATTGCATGGAGAATTTAGAAAGATAAAGCCACCTACATTTGATGGAGAAAAAGAAGAAGTAGCAGAGGCGTAATTGATTAATATGAACAAATACTTTCAGGTGTATGATTATGACAATGGTATTAAGGCAGGACTAGCCATCTACCAGCTAAAGGATAAATCCACGTTATGGTGGGAAGAAGTGAAGAACGTGTGGGGAATAGAGGACTTTCAGGTGTATGATTATGACAGTGGTCTTAAGGCACGACTAGCCATCTACCAGCTAAAGGATAAAACCACCTTATGGTGGGAAGAATTGAAGAATGTGCCGGGAATAGAGGATCAAGATGTGACATGGGATAAGTTTCAACAGTACTTCAAAGACAAGTACCTGACCGAGTGATTTTATGATGAAAAGGCTCGAGAATTTCATGATTTGATACTAGGACAGTTGACTATGGATGAGTTTATCACTAAGTTCACATCTTTATTGCGTTACATACCATGCTTAAGAGATGAGAAAGCTAAAGTCCAAATATTTCTGAGCATTCTACCCATCCATATGAAGGAAAGTATTGAGTTTGTAAATCCTAAAACAATGGACGAGGCCATTATGAAGGCTAGGATGTGCTATCAGCAAGCTAAGACCAAAGCAGACCAAGGAAAGGGGTGGCAGCTAAGGAAAGAAAACAAAAGAAGTGCTGGTTTCAAAAGAGGCAAAACTTGTAATTTTAAAAGCACAAACAGGAATTTAGTTAGTAGGCAGTTCGGTAGGAACCATCAGAGGGTAAGGTGGCCTATGGAAGACAAAGCTATTGAGGCTTCTAGTAAACCTGAGCAACCTAAAAATCAGAGGCCACCTCTGCAGTGTTGGGATTGTGGAGCAGCGCACTACTATCGAGATTGCCCACAACGGGGTAAAACAAAAGCAGTAACCAATTTGCAGGAGGCCTATATGGTGGGAGATGTTGCCTGAAGCATACCCAAAATTAATGCAGCGTTGGAAGACCGACAAGCTGATTTCCAACCTACCATGATAGAGTTAGAAGGTAAATTGTTAACCCAAACTGTTTCTGTTTTGGTAGATCCGGGGGCAAGTTTAAGTTATATAAGTCCTAAAGTAGTACAGAGCTATAAATTGCAAGGTCAAAAATTAAAAAAAACATGGTTAGTTCAGTTAGCTACTGGAGCCAAAAGAAAAGTTAGCGCCAAAATACCAGATTGTGCACAGCAAATTAGTGGAAAACAATTAATGGTAGATTTAAATATTTTGCCCTTGGGATCTTATGATGTGTTGCTGGGTATGGATTGGTTGGAGAAACATTGGACTCTCATAGATTGCAAAGAAAATATTATCTACTACAGAGATCAGAGTGGTAATCGCCAAGAAATTCAAGGCATAAAAAAACCTGTACAGCTGCGCCCAATTACAACTTCTCAAATGGGAAAATGCATAAGGAAGGGATGTCAACTGTACGCTATACAAGTTGGACTATCTGAGTCTAAGGACAAGGCTTCCATGCTGGAAAATATACATGTAGTACAGGAATTCAAGGATATATTTCCAGAAGAAATACCGGGATTACCACCTAGAAGAGATATTGACTTTACAATAGAATTTCTCCCGGGAGCCTCACCAATTTCACGGACTCCCTATCGTATGAGTGTGCCGGAATTGACTGAGTTGAAAATGCAGCTTCAGGAATTACTAGATAAGGGATATATACGACCGAGTGTGTCACCTTGGGGAGCACCTGTACTGTTCGTCAAAAAGAAAGATGGAACCATACGCATGTGCATTGATTATCGACATTTAAACAAGCTGACTATTAAGAACCGATTTCCCTTATCCCGTATTGACGATCTGTTTGACCAGGTAAAGGGAGATACTATATTTTCAAAGATTGATCTGAGGTCTGGTTATCACCAGATCAGAATTAATGATGAAGATATACAAAAAACTGCCTTTCGCACTAGGTATGGCCACTATGAATTCGTAGTATTACCTTTTGGGTTAACTAATGCACCCACCACTTTTATGAGACTGATGCATAGTATATTCCACCCTTATTTGGATAAATTTGTGTTAATCTTCATTGATGACATACTGGTTTACTCTAAGAGTGTGAAAGAACACAAGGAACATTTGCGAATGGTACTGGAGATGCTAAGGAAGCACCAGTTATATGTGAAATTCAGTAAATGCGATTTCTTCAAGGAAGAAATACAGTATCTTGAACATGTGATATCTGAAAAAGGTATAGCAGTAGACTCGGAGAAAATCAAAACTATTATGGAATGGAAGGTGCCACAAAATGTGGCAGATATACGATCCTTTATGGGTCTCGCTGGCTATTATCGGCGATTTATAAAAGGATTCTCAAAAATAGCTTTCCCTATTACCTCTTTGCAAAGGAAAGGAAAAATTTTTAAATGGTCAAAATAATGTCATGATAGTTTTGAAAATTTGAAGCAGTTATTGACATGAGCACCTGTATTAAGCGTGGCAGATCCGAGTAAGGAATTTGAGGTTTGTACGGATGCATGCAAGGAGGGTGTTGGGGCAGTGTTATCACAAGAAGGAAAGGTAATCACGTATGAATCTCGTAAGCTAAAAGATCATGAGCTATGATATTCAGCTTATGATTTAGAGCTGACCGTAGTTGTGCACGCTCTTCGGGTTTGGAAACATTATTTACTTGGGAAGAGATTTATATTGAAAACTAATCATAGTAGTCTAACCTACTACTTTAAACAAGCTGATTTAAACTCTCGACAAGCAAGGTGGAATGTCTTCTTGAGCGAGTTTGACATTGATTTACAGCATGTAAAAGGAAAAGAGAACAAGGTTGCGGATGCATTGAGAAGAAAAATGCATAACATTTATGAGTTATATGTTAACCAAGTTGAAACCAGATTTCTAGATCAAATCAGAAAAGAAGCAGACAAGGATCCTGAATATAAATTTTTGTGGCAGCAAACCCAAGAATATGAAGGACAAGGTGGGCAAGGGGATTATGAGATTAACCAGGATGGGTTGTTGATTTTTAAGAAGAGAATATTCATTCCAAACAGAGTGGAATTAAAAACTATGGTACTAGATGAATATCATAGATGCAATCATGCAGGACACCCTAGATATCAAAAGATGCTCACAGCTATGAGAAAGGATTATTGTTGGCTGGGTATGAGGAAGGATATAGCAAACTATCTAAACAAGTGCTTAGAGTGCCAGCAGCTGAAAGTAGCGCGTCGACATCCAGCTGGATTAATGCAGCCTATACCCATTCCGGAATGGAAATGGGAGGTGATATCATTAGATTTTATCACTGGATTACCAAAATCAAAACGGGGTAATGATTCCATAATGGTAGTTGTAGATCGACTAAGCAAGTCGGCACATTTCATACCTGTCCAATCCACCTATAAAACAGTGCAGATAGCATATTTATTTATGCGCGAGATCTTCAGACTGCATGGCATTCCTAAGACCGTTATCTCGGATAGAGATGTAAAATTCACATCAGCTTTTTGCAAGGCACTGTTTACGGGATTAGGAACTCAAGTAAATTTTAGTACTGCATACCACCCGCAAACAGACGGACAAACTGAATGAGTAAATCAAGTACTGGAAGACATGCTGAGAATATATGTCATGCAACAACCAGTTAAATGGGAAGAATATCTACACTTGATAGAGTTTTCCTATAACAATGGTTACCAAGAATCGTTAAAGATGAGCCCATTTGAAGCACTATATGGGCAGCAGTGCAGAACTCCCATTAATTGGAGCAGTCTCGAGACTAAACTCATGTTAGGACCAGACATGTTAGCGGAAATGGAAGCAGAAGTAAAGAAAATTAGACAGAATTTGAAAGCAGCACAGGATAGGCAGAAAGTGTATGCAGATAAAAAAAGGTCATACCGTGAATATGAAGTTGGAGATCACGTGTATGTAAGAATTAAGCCAAAGAAAAGTACATTAAGATGGGCATCTTGTGCAAAATTAGTGCCCCGGTTTTGTGGTCCTTTCCAGATACTGGAAAGAGTAGGATCGGTAGCGTATCGCTTAGCTCTTCCTAGCCATATTCGGGTGCATAATGTATTTCATGTATCATTATTAAAACGATATATTCATGATCCAAGACACATAATATATTGGAAGAACATTCAGGTAGTGGGTGAGAATAATGGTTGAAAAAAAAATAATAATATGATGTTAAAGACTTATATAATTAACATAATTCTATTATGTCCAGGTAGAATCGGACGAAGAATTTCTGGTCGAGCCTCACAGTATAATCGACCGAAGGGAAATCATGCTCTAGAAATGAGCCATCGCCCAGGTTAAAGTGCAATGGAAGCACTTTGGACTGGAGGAGGCCACCTGGGAAGACGAGAGTTTTGTCCGTGAAGCTTATCCTAGGCTTTTTGGCTGAATTAAAATAAGAACACCGGGGACGATGTTCTCTTCCAGAGGGGGAAAACTGTAACCACTATCTTAGCTGTTGACAAATGGTTAGACTTTTATTAATTATGGATTAATTATGGCTGTTGTTTTATTTCAATTAGAATATTTGAAACAAAATCAATTTTTGATATTGAATAAAATATTTCTTGTGAAATTAGTTTGATGAGTAAAAATTGATGGTAAAAGTAAATCAAGATCTGGAGTTAGTTGAACAGAAAAACAATTCCATAGTTACCTAGAGAAAACTCTGGAATAAATAAGGAATTCTGAGGAGAGTTTGGGGATCTGTGTGAAGAAAGGAACTCTGTCACTTTGGAAAAGGGAATTTTCAGAATAGACTTTCCTCTGGGTTGGAGAATTGGACCGGATTTTCTCGAGTTCTCCCCAGAATTATTGTTTCACTGGAGTTGGAGAATTGGACCGGATTGTCCCGAGTTTCTCCTCCAGAATTTTGTGTTCAACAAAGGCCCAGTCTTGAAGCACGGGGGAGAGTTGCAAGACGTAATTTCCCCAACTCATGGAAGGGAGGTAACAAACACCATCAGTTGGATTAGACTCAGATGAGTAAAATGCAGTTAGTTTTCTCTCTTAAAAAGGTAGAAGAAAGGTTGTTCCTGTTACAGTTAAGATTGCCTGTATTAAGTAGATATTTTTTGTGGAAAAAAGGTAAATGAAACAGTATTTATTGTTTTTAATTGTTCTGGTAACTTACAATAGATGCAAATTAGGTAATCATGTTCTGTACAATTAATTGAAATAGTAATTGAAACTAGACTCTTCTTACCATAAATGAGTAGATGGTAGTATAGAGTAAAAGCTTATCAAGTATCGAATAAACAGGTGTATAACAATTTCATAATATTTTCCCTCAGCTAATATTGTAGGATTAAATAATAAAAACAGAGAATGTAATTTCAAGTGGGCTGTTAACCCATAGTGCCTGAAAACCCAGGGTTCTGGGTAGGTCGCCCTCCTATCTATGATAAACACAGATGAACTAGTGGTCCGGACACCTGTAGCCTTCTTTAAACAAAAACAAGAACTATATATTAACCCAGGTTTTTACCAAATGAATAGTGTCCGGCATAGGTGCCAGCCTTATTAACGAAAAATATGAAAACAGAAAAGTCTAAGGAAATTTTATAGCAACGAACAAGGAGTTATCAGCATGAAACCATAGAAACCCTCATAAGCATAGAAGCATAGAACACCATAAGTAGATAATGTAGGAAACATAATAAATAAACCCCTGAAGGGCTGCCATCAAAGAAAACTAAGAAATATATAGACAAGAGTTTCATGGCGCACCACATTACACCAATAAATCAATTGCAACGGAAATCTACATTATATGTTCCAGCTTGTTTGTTCATGAGTGCAGTAAATAGGAAAAATAGTAAAGACACACGTAAATTCACATAGAAATGCATGCTTCGCAAGCTTCCAGATAAATACATTCATATAAGAAAAAATTAAAACAGAGGAACCAGTTTGGAACCCTAAGCTGTCAAGGGATTATTTCAGAAAAACTTAACAAGAAAAGAGCACGGGTGAGTAAAAACCCCGGCCAGTCTGTAACTGTGAAATTATACACATTAACTTTGAAATGGAAACCCTTAAAAAACGAAATTCTTTTAAAAACGTTAGAGTATGATGTAGACTACCCGGCATGTAGCCGTAAACCCTGGCTATACTCTCAATATACACTGAAAAATAAACAGCAGTCGACTGTGAAACAAGGCTATAGGTTTAAAACCCTTAGCCATCCCAATAAAAACTACCACTAACAAGACATTCCAGTCGAGGAAAAATCTAAGTGATCCATACCCCATCAACAACAAGGTACCTATATATAGAAGAAAGGATTAGACTTTTCTCGCATACGAGACCATGGGATAGCCAAGAATCCTGAACGGGTAGGAGGAAAATGGATAGTACCTATAAACAGGACGAAAATTTCATTAAAAATAAAACGAAGAAAAAAGGGGTTTAACCTGTCTCCACAGTTGTAAATAGAACCAAAGAACGAGAGAGCAATACCTGTAGTTCCTCAGGGAACGGTGGAAGCCAAAGATCACCAGTCACTTCTACCAGCAAATTCAACAGATTTGCAACAAAACTAAGAGCACAGAAAGAAAAATTCATGAGGGCACATCCTACCTGAGTGGGTTGCGGCGGATAAACAAGAAAACTTCTGAAAGCTTAAATAGTTCATCAACCCATCGCATACTGAGAAACTAAAAATTCTGCATAGAACTGCAAGGAAGTCTTATAGAGGAAGATTGAGTACCTGATGTCGAGGGAAGCCTCTTTGGAGGTCACCATTCCATTGTCGACCACCAGGAATCTGTCGAAGTCTGTTGCAAACCTTTGGGCGAGTAGAACCGCCTCCAGAACCATCGACTAAGCACAACAATGAACTAGGAATTCAGTTACGACCCCGAGGTCATTAGCTAACCCTAGTGCTTAATCACCGTGGGATTAAATCCGATCAACAGTGGGTAGGACGCCAAGTGTAAGGCGGTGGAACTGAGTTGATTGCCAGAAAATCAATCCCACACTAAAATCGTTTGCGCAATGAAAGACTTGTCAGATCCGAGATGACATGTATGCAAAAATTCATAAGATTTCATTTAAGGCTTAATGCCATGGCCGGAATCAATAATTTTCGAGGTACATATTATTAAAAGCGACGTAAATGATGTGAGTCATCATAAAAGCTAGAAAATGTAGAGCCAGTTAAGAAAACCTTACCACCGCAGTACAACAATATAACAAATCACAGTACTGAAGAATGAGATTAGATGTGATAATTCCAGCTGTAGAAATTAATAGATCCATTAACATATGATGACATCGTTAATAGTTCAAAGGTTAGAAATAACTATAATGATTTTTTTTTATGTGGTAAGTTTGTAGCTTTATGTCTATTACACTAATAGTTAGCAACATGTCTTTCCTCCTAAGAGGTTGCAAGTTCAAAACTAGAGAATGTAGAGTATGTGGATTTTAGAGAAATTAGACCAAAAAAATCTACAAACTTTCAAAAATAACACTAAAAACAACTTATATTAAAACTAAATTATAATTAATAAAATATTTAATAATATTTAATTAAATTTATATAAATAATTAAAAAAATATTTTAAATACAAATTTTGACACTTCTTAATGAATTAAATATAAAAATAAAATACCTAATAAAATGAGTATAAAAATCTAAATATATGGAGGGTGTTTCCACTTTGACGGCTGTTATGACTTAATATTTCAAGGGAGGTTATTTTTTTATTTATTTACTAATTACACTTTGATTATATATTATCATTTGTCTCATTGATCACTTTACCAGTTCCTAGAATTTACATTTAAGAATTTAAATAATGTATAACAAAATATTATTATAGTCTAATTCAAGGGATTAGTTGAACTAGTTTTCTTTAACATTCATTGGTGTTTAGATAGTTCCAGTTAGGAATGGGAGAGTTGAATATTTTGGATGGCGTTAATTCAACTAGTTTTTGTTCACATTAATTTGTATTTGGACAATTATAGTTATACATAGGAGAGTTTAATATTTTGGATGGCATGATAGTTTACACCGATAAATTTATTAAGGATTAAGGATGTTATTGACAAACAAATTTAATAAGGATACTATTGACCATGTGAAAATTATATCAATTTTTTTTTTTTTTTTTTAATTTAGTTGTAGTATGGGAAAATTTTAAAATTATATATTCATATTATGAGTATAAAAAAAAAAAATTCTTATTTTTAAATTGATTGAAATGTTTGAAAATTATATCAGTTTTTTTTTTAAACTTGAATTTAGTTTTAGTATAGGAACATTTTAAAATTCTATATTTATACTATAAATTATTTTTAAATTAAAACAAATGTTTGAGTATGATGTAAATTAATACAAATAAAATTGGGTGTAATGTCATATGATGTAATCACTCGTATTTGATTGAATATGAACTGTAATACTACAACATTTTTTTCTTACTGGAAAACAAAATGTTTGAGAATATTATTGTAAAATTCCTCTAATCTATAATAATTACATATATATTATAGAATTTTTAGTGATATTTTAGGAAAATTAGTAGAATGAAAAAAATTAATAGTTAAAATTAAAAATATTATTCTTTATAATTTGCCTTGGTACTTGGAATGGGCAATGAATGAAAATATTAAACAACGAAAATAGAGTTTCTTTTTTTTCCCTCCTAAACTCATTTTTTTTTTTAAATTTCAATAATCTTAACCTTTTTAAAATGGGTTAAGATTAATAAGAAATGGGTTAATATTAAGAAGAACTAAGTTTTTATTTATTACATTGAATTATAATTTTTTAGGAATTTCTAGTAATTTTGGAAAATAATTTAGGAGAAAAATTTCCATTTTATCATTTTTTTTAATTACTCCATTAGATCATAGTATTAATTTGTTTTATTCTTTTTTTGGCTAAAAATGATAATATTATTCAAATATATTTTAAAAGTAAATTATTTTTCTTCAAATAACTAATAACTAAATTAGAAAAAAAATGAATAACAACACATAAAAGGAGCAAGGGACAAGCTATGTAATTTACTAATAAAAAAAACTTTCTAAAAGGACATTCAATTATCATTCTGAAAATTAAATTAAATTTAAAATAATTAAAAGTTGAGTGTGGAAATAAATGGTTGAAATTGCATGAATCTATTAGATTTTGAAATTGTTTTATGTTGTGTCAATTACTTTTTCTTGATTCATTGCTTCAATTAGAAATGTTTCAAATTACAATTAGTCTTTCTCAGACTCTCTCTCTCTCTCTCTCTCTCTCTCCCTCTTTCTTTCTCTCTCCCTCTCCCTCCCTCCCTCTCTCTCTCTCTCTCTCTCCCCCCCCCTCTCTCTCTCCCTCTCTCCCTCCCTCTCCCTCTCACTAACCATCCCACTCTCTCCCCCTCCGTCCCCCTCCCTCCTTCTGTCTCTCCCTCCCTCCCCTTATTTCTCCTCTCTGACACTCCCTCTCTCTCTCGCTCTCCCACTCACCCTCTCCCTCCTCCTCTCTCTCTCTCTCTCCCTCTACCTCCCTCTCTCACTCCCTCTCCCTCTCTCTCTCTCTCTATCTCTATCCCTCTCGCTTTCCGTCCCTCCCAATCCCTCCCTCCCACTCTCTATCTCCCTCCCTCTCCCTCCCTCTATCTCCCTCCCTCTCCCTCCCTCTATCCCTCCCTATCCCTTTCGCTCTCTCCCTCCATCCCCTCTCTCTCTCTCTATATATCTCCCCCTCCCTCTCTCTCTCTCTTTATCTTTTGTGCTCCCTCTCTCTCTCTCTATCTCTCCCACTCCCTCTTTCTTTCTATTTATGTCCCTCGCTCTCCCTCTCTCTACCGCTCCCTCTGTCTCCCTCCCTCCCACTACCTCCCTCCCTCTCACTCTCTCTCTCTCTCTCGCACCCTCTCCCTCCCTCCATCTCTGCCACCCTCTCCCTCCCTCCCTCCCTCCCAGCCTCTCCCTCTCTCCCTCTATCTCTCCCCCTCTCCCTCCCTCTCATTCTGTCCCTCTACCTCCCTCTCTCTCTCTCTCTCTCTCTCTCCCTCTGTCCCTCTCCCTCCCTCTCTCTCTCTCTCTCTCCCTATCCCCCCCTCTCTCTCCCTCTCTCCTTCTCTCTCTCCCTCTCCCTCTTCCTATTCCCCCCTCTCTCTCCCTCTCTCTCCCTCTCCCTATCTATCTCTCTTCTCTCTCTCTCTCTCTCTCTCTCTCTCTCTCTCTCTCTCTAACTCCATCCATATGCCTCCCTTTATCTCCCTCCCTCCCTCTCCCTTTCTCTATCTCCCTCCCCCCTCTCGCTCCCTCTCTCTCTCTCTCTCTCCCTCCCCCCTCTCGCTCCCTCCCTCCCTCCCTCCCTCACCCCCCTCTCTCTCTCTCTCCACCTCCGTTGCTCCCTCCCTCCCTCCCTCCCTCATCGTCTCCCTCTCTTTCTCTATCTCTCTCTCTCCCCCTCTCCATATCCCTCCCAATCTCTCTCTCCCTCTCTCCCTATATGTAACACCCCCAAGTTCTATGCTTTTCAAATGAGTCATTTGAACATAAATCCAAAGGGGAGTGGACCCCAATGGATAATTATTGTGTGGATGTGGTTAACTATTTATTTATGAAAAATAAATAATTAATTATGTATGCAGTATGACCAGATGAGAAAATGAGATCACATGCCTAATCCATGAGGTGATGGAAAAGGAAAAATTCTTTCCCCAAAATCTTTCAAAAATCCTTGAAAGAAATTATTTCTAATTTAGATTTTTGAGGAAAAAATTTAAATTTCCCCAATGAAGAGGAGTAGTTGGGAAGAGGTGAGAAAAAGTTGGAAAAGCTGAGGAAAAGCTTAAAGCAGCTTTAAAGAGTCCCAAAATGGGAAGCCTAGGCTAAACAGGAATAAAAGCATCCTGAAATTATGGACGCAGAATTGGAAACAGGCTTTGGGGAAAGCACAGCTTAAATAAGCTGCTCCAGAACAGATTGAGGTTAGTCTGTTCTTGGAGGATCTCAGCTCGGGGGTGAGTTCTGGAGATAAACGAACTCTAAGGTTGGGAGGACTGGTCATAGTAGAGGTGTGCATGCATAAGTTTGGAGAGCTCTGTAAGTCTGTATTACATATATCCCTGTTTTATATTGTTATGTTATGGTTCATTATGAAATTTCTGAATTGTTATGTTATGGTTCATTATGCAAAATTGAGATTGAGTATTTGTTCAGTAACTCCTGTAATTGCAAACTAAAGCTATTGATAGCAGAGACAAATGGTTGTATTATAGGGATGAGTACCTTGTAGTAATGAAGTTAGAGAGGGTAGATCATTGGAACAGCTAATCTAATAACTATGTACAGGTGTAGCTTGCTGTCTTTTAAAAGGACTATTTAATTGCTGTGTGTGTAGACAGAAAATGTTAATAACACAGTACCCATGAACAGCAAGTACCAAACAACTAAACCTACCCTAACAACATAGATGGCACAGAATTCCCTGTAACCAGTAATAGAAAGTAGGAAACATCACCCTTGTGATAGCAGTATGGGGTTCAGTATGTCAGCTGTGTTACAATGGAAAGAATTGTAAAAGTAAGAATTTAAATTATTCTATTAAATGTAAGTGTAAACATATGAAAGCAGATGTTGAATCCTAACTAAGTACGAGGATCTCACTCTAGGGATTCTAAACTATCTAGTTCAGTATTCTCTACCTCCATTTGATTGAAGCAAGAGGATCTGTTCCCTATTTTTTCCCTGGAATAGTTGAAGCTGCACCAGAATGTCGAACATGTGGAATGTTTGTAACAATAAATTAAGGGTAGAATCCTACTGAACATCTATTGTGTGATAAAAGTTTGTGTGAGGAAAGATTGTAAGCATATGTAAAAATACAATGAACAGAGCATCTGTTTACCGTCCATATAAACTGCTGGGAGAGTAGTTGGAGCAATGGAGGTTAACTGAATATATATAGATGTATGCGTGGAGGCATACATCTATGCCGTGATGCTGCAACTTTAAAAATGTTGAAAATTTTATAAGGCTGGCCAACTGGACAGTTTGAGAAAGGACCTATTGATCTGCTAGAGTTGGTCACAACTCTAAAAAACTGACCTAAGAAATACAAACTAATATATACATAGATATATAATTCAACTAGATGGACTGCGAAGAGTAGAGGTCAAGCCTAGAATTCTTAGCTTTCCATGGCTGCCTAGAATTTCTCAAAAGAAGTTAATTATCGGATAACCGTATGAATTTGAAATGGATTCAATACGTAGTTTTTTGCTAGCGGGTGCATAAAGCCGAGTATATCTAAGTTTATGATATAGGAATAAGAAGCTGGGTCTGGGAGACGTGACAAATGGTATCGAAGCAAAGTTCAAAAATTGGGCAATATATGTGCTCACAAAGAAATGGTTAACTGTTATAAATTTTATGAATATTAAAAATATTACTTCAAGTATAAAAATATCTTGGATATACTTTCAGGTATACTTTCAGGTATACATGTAACAGATTGTGATGAAGTAGAAACATTGATATGGGAGGTTGGTCAATTGCAGATTTTGGTATGTCTGAAATTCTTGCTATTCTATTGTATGATGATATGAATTGGCTACATATAAAAACAAAATCTAGTTAATGGTATGATTGTTTTTTTTTAGTACTACATTTACCAGAATCCATCCTGAGGCTTTCACCTTCTAGTTTCTGGTTAGTTGCAGACCACAAATTCATAGAGTAGAAACTCCAGAATCTCTAAACCAAGGTTGGTTTAGATCTGAAGTTACTTTGTCTCTAGAGATACTTAAATAATTCTTTTCTTATGTAAATACCAGGTGATATTCTATGCTATTAGGTATAGTAGGAAATATTATAACAGAATTGTGGTAAGGAAAAGAAAGACATTAGAACATGATACTCAAAATTTTCTAGGAAAAATAAAAATAAAATATTTCTACCCCATAGTACTATTGTGGCATTCAGAGCAAGTATATGGGAGTACTCTAGCCTCTATATCTTGTATGAAGTTTATTGAAAGTTAAATCCACTTCTAGAATATGAAATAAATGTTATGGTTAGGGATGAATTTTATGATCCCAAATGCACTATCGAATGCAAGTACAGGAAAAAAAATATATATATAGCCATTCCCAAGTGTTATTAACTAGTACCATTAGAACCCTCTTTACCTTGATTCCAAAGGAGTATACACATATATGCAACGTATAAAGAAAAAAAAAGGAAAGGAAATCCAACGTATAGACATATAACCTTACACATGGAACATAAGACTTAAATACGATTTGTATAAATATGAACCAAGTATCCTAGTGGAAAAATTTAATTTGTGACTAGGACCATGTATGCAAGCCCTAGCTAATATATCTTTGTATACGTAAAAAGGGAGAATATATCATCAGGGCCGCGAACAAAAAAAAAATAAAAAAATTCATAACCATACATAGATAAATGTAAATGCAGTAAAATTAAACGCAAATGTCTTAAGTTTAATGACGGATTCGTCGACAGTTAACACTGGTAAAAGAATGAACGGTGAAAATATATATACGTACCATATACTGTCAGAAGGGAAAATGGACATGACTCGGGTTGTTGAAATGAATCACATATAGTTACGGACATTGAAATTTTGCGTATAGTCGAACCACATTTCGGTGTGTAAATTATCAAACCATAGTTATACAAATGCCGCGAGTATGTATTCATATATGTAAATCAAAATTATGCCGAGAGTCGCTATAATGTACCTGATAAATCATATAATCTGAAATGCACCAAAAATTTCATATATATACGCCTGTAGGTGTAATACGAGAGGAAAATAATATACACAGACAGTTCATTTTAATATGAATGAATCAGAAAGACATCAAAATAATTAGAATAGCGCCAGGAATTTATTCTTGGGGTGCAAGCATATTACACTATATTAATGGTATTATCAACCCAGTCAGGATTAAGTTGACTACAAGAAAGGCACTCCCCAAAAATCTCTGCAAATGCACTTCTGGGTGATGTTAGACGAAAGCACACAGAAATACCACGATTTCAATGGGAAACAAAACAATTATGTAACCAACTTCTATAATCTAATTTAACATGAAAAATTCCAGGCGTATAAGATAAATTTTAGGTTCTAGTTATGAGTAGCCAGGTCAAATCCGCGTAACTGTAAAAGTTCTCATACCAGATGACCACCGTGGAATCTGCGAGGATTGACAGAGAAAAAACAAACAGAGGATACATATCATAAAAGTCAGATCTAGGAATCTATATAATATGGAAACTAAGAGGCTTTTACGCGCACAGTCGAAACTTCAACCATTTATATAATAACATACTATTATATTTTTTAACTGAATATAGAGGAAAACTACTCATAGAGGCAATCCTGATTGGAAGAGCGAAACGACCACCGAGATGTTCAGTCACGAACGACGTAGGCGCACACACTCGGTACCAGAGCCGGAATTTAGAGTGGCTTGGAACCGGGGGCGTTCGGTGTTGACGAATGCCAATCCACGACCCTCTTCGGCCATGAGCTTTGGAACCCTTTGGCAGCCACATACCCTCGTTTGGCATCAATGCGAATTTGCATTTTCCGCATAAGGGCATCCGTTCATGGAAGGGAAGGGGTGAAGCAAGCTCAGGGCCGCCAAAGAAATAAGACAAGGGATAAAATAGTTATGCGAACAGTAAGGAGTTCTGGACAAAGGAAGGATTATATCAAGAATCAGAAACCCTAGGGTGGAATCCACCAAGGTACACGGGAAATCTGGTGCAAGGATGGCCGTAGAAACCCTACGGTTGGACAAAAATCCCGAAGGGGATTTTCGCAAATCCCGTGCACAGCCAGTTCTGTACAAATCGAGAAGTTAAATATTATTTTAAGTGTTTCATGGTACTGGGCAACTCGATTGACGGCAAACTCATCCTTACCGAAGTCTCCTCGATCCCACTGTTGATGAAAGGCGTTATCAGTTCAGGGGACGTGGTACGAAGGTTGGATCGAATGGTCCCAGTCTCGAACCGGAGGCACGCTAATGCGCTGTCTGAAACGTTGGAGCGAGGAGGAGAGGGCGCGTGCACCTCTCTCAGTCAGCGACGGGTTTTCCGAAGTGTACAATCCTCTCCTACTCAGACACGTAACAATTAGCACCGTAAGAAAACCTCTGGCAGAGATATCGACCTGAACTTGAAAATCTTCGGCGTATGATGAGTATCTGTCCGTAATGTACGAGGAACCACACCGGTTAGGATTTGAAAAAAAAAAAACCACAGTTACATGTACGCGGTGCTCAGCATTAAACCGATCGATCTCACTGTTCGTGAATCGAAGTGTCAACCATACATAAAAATCGGAATAAATCGGCGTAACAATAACTGTGAACGCTGTAGGTTTCATAATGATAAATCATGCCTAAGATTATATCTACATAGCGTCGAGATACATGGGAGCCGTTACATAAAACCATAGCGCGGCGTACCAAATTATTGCGATGACAGCACTAGGGTTGGTCGAGGTTATGCATAAAAGCGTCTACGTCAGATATCTTGTCATTTTCTTACATAATGAATATCTACGTGGTTTATACATAGTACCGAGGAAGCATACATAGTAGGTATATGTATGAATGGTTTAAAAAAATTCGATCTGCGCATTCAAAGATTTTATTACCCAAATAAAAATATAGGAACATAATATATGAAATTATACATATGATCGGAGGTATATATAAGTGGCTGATTTAAGTTTATATAGGTATATATATCTTGACCAGCATGGGTATATGGAGGTTTTTAAAATACATATAGATATGAGATATATATATGTACCCCTTTACATCCTAGGGTAACGTGGTAGAGATACATATGTAAAGTATAAAGATGTGGTATCATATAACGTACCCAAGAATATGCTTTATATATACATATATTATATCTATATAGATGGTGTAAATATATGTGCTATATATCCAGGTGAATTTAAAATGATGGTCAAGGGATCGGACATCTAGAGATATAGATGCTGTACATATATATATATATATATGTATAGTAGCATAAATTTTATATATGGATACGATATAATTTGTGAAAAATTGTGTTATAAAGCGCTGAATGGACTAATGGTTCATAATTTCGCTAGTGGGATAAGAACCTAATTGCAAAAAGGAGGGATTAATATTCTTACGATTTGCATATATAGATTTTTTTTAGATGTAAAAAGAATCTAAATGCTAGTTGAAAAGATTTTACAATAATAAATAAACAAAAAGGGGTAATACATCTGGACGCTAACGGAAATCCAAATGGGTAAGAAAATTTCATCACATATACCCTGTATACATATATATATATGCGGCGTTGGTTAAGTGTACACGAAATTTGAATGGTTAAGTTGATTACCGTGCCAACGTGGACGGATATACGCATCTCCGAAGGGTAATCAGGTACGTGGCTAGTAGATAGTGCCTGCCGCGTTTATATATATATATATATAAGCGCTTTCAAATTGTCCATAAAAACATATGGATATATATATATATATATATATATATATATATATATATATATGCGTTATAAAAGGAAAAGGGATGTGCAACCAAGATAATGTTGTCCAACGAAATATATTCATGGGTATCTAAAAGATGACCTATATATTAATTATTTAGATGGTTTATATAATTATATATATGTATTAGGTATTGACCTATAAGAGACATATGTATATAGAATTGATATTTTATATATAGGGTTGCGATGTTTTAGATATATGTGTGATATATCAGTACCCTATGTGGGGTCGAAAAAGATGAGCACATAGAGATATAAGAATTCTATAAGAGGCTTAGAATTTTATGTACAGGGGTTTAACGTGAACGGGGGTAATATTTAATGTTAGAAATTACCTAACTTCTGAGATGAGTATTTAGAAAAACAGGTAATTACCAAGGGGATCTAAGTATGTATATGAAAAAAAAAAATTTAAAACTGAAGGAAAAAGTTTGGGAGTGTTAAAACCACTAAAATAGAATTTTATTAATATTCATTATAATAATAAGTCGAAATGAATAATTGTGGGGTGATATATGTTCTTAATATGTGTATAATACTATGTGTTACCATAGTTATTGGAACAAAAGAAGAAGGACATTTTATATTGGAATATATAGAGAAAGGTGT
Source organism: Pinus albicaulis (assembly GCA_034641835.2). Taxonomy (NCBI): domain Eukaryota; kingdom Viridiplantae; phylum Streptophyta; class Pinopsida; order Pinales; family Pinaceae; genus Pinus; species Pinus albicaulis. The sequence continues at coordinate 115,679,060 of CM076577.1, read as the reverse complement.
ATAATAGAAAAATGACAAATTATATTTAATAGAGGTATGTTAAATATAAGTTGTAAATTCTTAATTCACTATTATATATATATATATATATATATATATATATATATATATATAATAATTACCATGAGAAATGATAGATTAACGTGAAACAAATGGCGCCAGAGACATAAGCTAAATCTTCAATTAACATTATAAATATAGGTGATCTTGTTATATGCTATAATGTTAACTCCGTTGAGTTGTAAGAATATAATATATTCATACATGATAATTTATTTCAGTCAGTAAATTTCAAACGTTATCCCCACGGGATTAAGGGAGAAGAAATAATTCACTAAGGAATATTAAAAGTGAATTCACCTTAAAAGTTGCAAGTAAAGTGGAAGGACATATTTTATTATATGGCCAGAATATTATTACTCTAATTATGGTTAAAAGAGTAAGAAACACTATTGTGGTAAAATAAGTGTTAAAAGCATAATTGATAGTGGAAAAATTTCCAAGAAGATTTTCAAGTCAAGTATATTTAAAACATGACTAAATCATGACGTAAGTACGAGTTATAAACACAGTAAATAGTTGGTTTAGTAATGGTGGAACATTACATATTAAATAATGTAATGCAGATCCCTTACATTGAGTTATAAATGAATAAATGAAGGGATAAATCAAAATTTCCTAGGTGAGTTAACTAGGGTAAAATTGAAAACCTAACAATTGTTTTTATACATGGGAGAATGATTATGAAAATGAGCATGCATGGATAAAAAATCCAATGGAGCATAATTACAACTTTAGTAAATGTATAAATTATGGTAATTCCTTGAAAAAAGGGGGGAAATTGTGCCAAATTTATTTTTGACATTATCAAGTAGTCATACTTGTGAAGGTAATGAATGATAGTAATTACATGTATTCATACTATAAAATTTTGTGGGTATAAATTTTATTTAAAATTCCTGAGTCTTAAATTCAAGACAGGGAAATAGTGGGAAATCATACAGCAACCAACTGAGAAAGGATAAGCATAAACATGCATATGATACAATTGTTTTCTTTCATTTATGAGTACTAATGAAAAAGTTGTAAAATTGTTTAGCCAAGTGTGTAACAGGAAATTGGATACTCTGGAAACAAAGAGGAAAAAGGTGAAGATAAATCACCTAGAAAATCAAGAAAAGCTGAACTGGACCAAGTTGAGTGAGGAAAGAATCTCACTGAAAAACAAGAAAGGATAAGTAGTGTACTAAAAGTGCACCAAACTATTATGAACCTGAACGGTTTGATTTATAACTAAGTTTCTTAAGTTATTGCAATGCAGAATGTTGTAGTGGGTTATCAATTTTATATACCTGACCTTACTTACATTGGTATCAATTGTTGACAGAGAAAACAGAATAAAAGATCTTCCAGACAGACTTCTTGCAAAGAAGTAGGAAGAAAACCCACTGCATAAGGCATCAGTAAATAGAGTGGAAGCAGGAGAGTACTCTGATGGAAACTAATCAAGGACGAAGAAGAAATTTTTTGTCAAAGTTGAAAAATCAACGTTAAAGTGTAACACCGAGGAAGGTGTTGGAAAGGGGGGAAACTAATGGCTTATAAATTAGCCCTACCATTGCTTATTAAATTTCCTGATATGTTTCATGTCTCCTTGTTGAAAAAAAAATAAAAAAATTTATTTTTGGTACATGATGCTTCTCACATGATTGATTGGAATGTGGTTCAGGTGGAACCAGAAGAAGAATTTCCTTCCAGAGTCGCTTCAAAGATGAAAGCGGAAAGAAATGGAATTGCGAAATCGAACAGTAAAAGAGTAAAGGTGCAGTGGAGCACTTTACTGCTAAAAAGCTACATGGAACAGAGAAGCTAAGATGATGGAACACCATTCATAATTATGTGCAAAATAAACAAAGTAGATAGTTGTCAACACCGAGGATGGTGTTTATTTTCAGAGGGGGAATATGTAACACCCCCAAGTTCTATGCTTTTCAAATGAGTCATTTGAACATAAATCCAAAGGGGAGTGGAACCCAATGGATAATTATTGTGTGGATGTGGTTAAATATTTATTTATGAAAAATAAATAATTAATTATGTATGCACTATGACCAGATGAGAAAATGAGATCACATGCCTAATCCATGAGGTGATGGAAAAGGAAAAAGTCTTTCCCCAAAATCTTTCAAAAATCCATAAAAGAAATTATTTCTAATTTAGATTTTTGAGGAAAAAATCTAAATTTCCCGAATGAAGAAGAGTAGTTGGGAAGAGGTGAGAAAAAGCTGGAAAAGCTGAGGAAAAGCTTAAAGCAGCTTTAAAGAGTCCCAAAATGGGAAGCCTAGGCTAAACAGGAATAAAAGCATCCTGAAATTCTGGACGTGGAATTGGAAACAGGCTTTGGGGAAAGCACAGCTTAAATAAGCTGGTCCTAAACAGATTGAGGTTAGTCTGTTCTTGGAGGATCTCAGCTCGGCGGTGAGTTCTGGAGATAAACGAACTCTAAGGTTGGGAGGACTGGTCATAGTAGAGGTGTGCATGCATAAGTTTGGAGAGCTCTGTAAGTCTGTATTACATATATCCCTGTTTTATATTGTTATGTTATGGTTCATTATGAAATTTCTGAATTGTTATGTTATGGTTCATTATGAAATTTCTGAATTGTTATGTTATGATTCATTATGCAAAATTGAGATTGAGTATTTGTTTAGTAACTCCTGTAATTGCAAACTAAAGCTATTGATAGCAGAGACAAATGGTTGTATTATAGGGATGAGTACCTTGTAGTAATGAAGTTAGAGAGGGTAGATCATTGGAACAGCTAATCTAATAACTATGTACAGGTGTAGCTTGCTGTCTTTTAAAAGGACTATTTAATTGCTGTGTGTGTAGACAGAAAATGTTAATAACACAGTACCCATGAACAGCAAGTACCAAACAACTAAACCTACCCTAACAACATAGATGGCACAAAATTCCCTGTAACCAGTAACAGAAAGTAGGAAACAACAACCGTGTGATAGCAGTATGGGGTTCAGTATGTCAGCTGTGGTTCAATGGAAAGAATGGTAAAATTTAGAATTTAAATTATTCTATTAAATGTAAGTGTAAACATATGAAAGCAGAAGTTGAATCCTAACTAAAGACGAGGATCTAACACTAGGGATTCTAAACTATCCAGTTCAGTATTCTCTACCTCCATTTGATTGAAGCAAGAGGATCTGTTTCCTAGTTTTCCCATGGAACAGTTGGATCTATACCAGAGTGTCACACATGTGGAATGTTTGTAACAATAAATTAAGGGTAGAATCCTACTGAACATCTATTGTGTGATAAAAGTTTGTGTGAGGAAAGATTGTAAGCATATGTAAAAATACAATGAACAGAGCATCTGTTTACCGTCCATATAAACTGCTGGGAGTGTAGTTGGAGCAATGGAGGTTAACTGAATATATATAGATGTATGCGTGGAGGCATACATCTATGCCGCGATGCTGCAACTTTAAAATGTTGAAAATTTTATAAGGTTGGCCAACTGGACAGTTTGAGAAAGGACCTATTGATCTGCTAGAGTTGGTCACAACTCTGAAAAACTGACCTGAGAAATACAAACTAATATATACATAGATATATAATTCAACTAGATGGACTGCGAAGAGTAGAGGTCAAGCCTAGAATTCTTAGCTTTCCATGGCTGCCTAGAATTTCTCAAAAGAAGTTAATTATCGGATAACCGTATGAATTTGAAATACGTAGTTTTTTGCTAGCAGGTGCATAAAGCCGAGTATATCTAAGTTTATGATATAGGAATAAGAAGCTGGGTCTGGGAGACGTGACACTATCCCTCCCTCCCTCCCTCTACCTCCCTACCTCCCTCCCTCTCCTTCCCTCTCCCTCTTACTCTATCCCTCCCTCTCTCGCTCTCTCCCTCCATCCCCCTCTCTCTCTCCCCCTCTCCTTTCCTCCATCCCCCTCTCTCTCTCTCTCTCCCTCCATCCCCCCCTTTCTCTCTCCCCCCCCCTCTCTCTCTCCCTTTGTCCCTCCCCCTCTGTCCCTCTCTCTCTCCCCCTCTACCACCCTCTCCTTCTCTCCCTCTCCCTCTCTCTCCCTCCCTCTTTCTCTCTCCCTCTCCCTCTCTCTCTCTCTCTCTCTCCCTCCGTCCCTCTCTCGCTCTCTCCTTCTCTCTCTCTCTCTCTCCCTCTCTCCCTCCCTCGCTCTCCCTCTCTCTACCGCTACCTCTATCTGCCTCCCTATCTCTCTCTCCCTCCCTCCCACTCTCCCCCTCCCTCTCCCTCTCTCTCTCTCTCTCCCTCCCTCCCACTCTCCCCCTCCCTCTCCCTCTCTCTATCTCCCTCTCTCTCTCTCTCTCTCTCTCTCTCCCCCCTCTCTCTGCTCCAACGCCTCTCACTCTCTCTCTTTCTCCCTCTCTCGATCTGTCTCTCTCTGTATCTCTCTCTCCCTCCCCCTCTCTCTCCCTCTCTCTCTCTCTCCCCCTCTCCCTCCCTCTCTCTCTCTCTCTCAGCCTCACTCCCTCTCCCTCCCTCTCTCTCTCTCTATCTCCCTCTCCTGAGCCTATCCCCCACTCTCTCTCTCACTCCCTTCCTCTATCTCTATCCCTGCCTCCCCCTCTTGAACTCATCCTCCAGCTCTCTCTTTCCCTCTCTCCCTCTCCCTCCCTCTCCCTCCTACTACACCTCTATATACCTCCCTCTGCTTCCCTCCCTCCCTCCCTGCCTCTCTCTCCCTCCTGCCTCCCTCTCTCTCTCCCTCTCCTTTTCTCCCTCTCTCTCTCACACACACTCTCTCTCCTTTTATTTATATTGAGTTTTAAATATAAATATAAATCAAAATCATAAAATAATTTCTCTAATAAAAATATAATACATTATAATTTTTTATATATATAGAGTTATTTTTTTAAATATCGAATTTGAAAGAACACATTGACCATACTTTATGTAAAAGATATATAATAAAAAGGAAAATATGTGAATGGTTAAAAAAAGAAAAACCATAGTTACAATAAAATATAAGCATTTTTAAAAATTAATTCATGTGGAATAAACAGAGAAAAGATAAATTTATTGTAAGTAAAACCCATAATACATAACCGCATGTAAACTTAAAAGAACAAAAATGCATGACAACCTCTTCATATAGCACGTAAACGATAGATAAAATGAAGAGTACAACTTAGATGAGTAAAGAAGTACCAATACATCTTTTTCATTATGGGTGATATAAAACGCCTTTCATATGAATCTAGGAAAACATATTGACGGCCATGTAGTATCCTATCCTACCCATGTTACGTTTGACATTCATTTCAACAATTATTTGCAATCGTTTTGTTTTTTCTATATAATTATGTGCTACTGTTACTTTAAGCGTAACGTAATTGAAAGTATTGATCGTGTGACAGTATCTTATTGCTTTCATTTATTCCATGTTGGCTACAACTGTTAGTAAATATGTGACATGCAGACAGCGTTTTCACAGAGTTATGCTCCATGAAAACAGATATGTTCAGACAGGTGGAACATCATGAGGTTATCATGAATCTACTCTAACAAATCTGGGAATAGAAAAGACAGGCACGACATGGGCATGGGCATGGCAGGAAAAGTGTAAAGAAGGAAATTCTAGCAAACAACCTCCAGCAAAGCCGTTAGCCAACCATTATCAACTTCTAGCATAGAAGAATGCCATTGGATTCTATGAATTTTAAGGGAAACAAAGTTCATATGAACCAAATATAAGAATCATTGAGTTTCTTTCCAGAACTTGATGCCGCAGTGACAAAATATTGGCTTAAATGATGATTAAGGAGAATAAAACCGAGTAGAAGTGAATCGTTTGCAAAAGAGAAAAAAATAATAAAATCTGTTATGCAGTAAACAAAAAATAGCTATTTCAAATTAGCCAAAATTTTCCTGCGGAGATATTCCCAGAAATTGAGATATCCCCTAATAAACTTTCACATTTAGGGAACTAATGACAAATCAATGAAACATAAAAGCCAAGAAATGCTGGGTTCCCATATTCAATGAAACAGAAAAGCCAAGAAATGCTGTGTTCCCATATTCAATGAAAAAGAAGCATAGCCTAGCTAGGGTTCCCATATTCATATGTAAACAGAAGCAGCTCCTAGGTAGGAAGCGGAGTATGCAAACATAAATCTGAGTATGGTGTTATTAACTCTAATTAGAAACATCTTTGCAAACAGAAATTTGTTATATGAAATTAACCTAATAAATTTAATTCAACAATCCTTGTAACTCTTTACCATTAAAATTATAAAGACCTATTTCAACGCTGAAATATTCAAGTATATGCATCAACTTAAAAAATTCATTGAAATATATCCCTCAATTTCAAAAAAAAATATCAGCGAAGTGTATAAAGAACTATTTGAACACCAAAATCTTTAACTGTATCCTACAACTTCAAAGAAATCAATGAAATATATCCTTCAATTTCAAAATAAATTCAGTGAAACATGTAGAAAAAGAGAATAGCATAGGCAACTTGTCTTTACCTTCATAGCATTGATTGCAGCTCACGCTTTGTCCATACAGTCGACGGTCTAAATGGCGAAAACTTAGAACTCTATCTTGTGATAAATATCCTTCCTCAATGTTACCTCTCAAGCGGTGGAACATGTGCACCAATGGCACCTTATTCAAAAGAAAATCCTCAATGGACTATCGTGTGCCCTCCACCAAACCTAACCCACCATGGACTCTCGTTGCCGCTTCCAAACACAACCAGATTCTTCCCATTATACACATATAAACAAAGAGCACAGGAAGCTGCGTGGGAGAGAAGTGGAGAGACATATATCTGATGAAATTCAGATATATGCATTTAGCTTTAAATTGGATTTCAACTTGAGCGCAGGAAACCACAATGAATTTAAATTGCATTTCAACTTGAGGCTTCTTTTAGAACGAGTTTTTCTGCATATTCTGATGAAATTCAAATTTCAAAATTGCATTTCAACCTTAGGATCGGCCTTTTTACAATGAGATTTTGTGCATCTCTTGCTTCTCAGTAATTGCTTCTATGGTGACCGCTCCAACGTTCATATTTCAATTTAAATTGCATTTCAACTTGAGGCTTTTCTTACAACGAGCTTTTCCACACATTTTGACACGAAACTAGATGAAATTCAAATTTCAAAATTGTGTTTCAACTTTAGGATTGGCCTTTTTACAATGAGTTTTTGTGCATCTTTTAATTTCTAAGGGTAAAGTTTCAGTAATTGACCGCTCCAACGTTCATATTTCAATTTTGTACACGTGCAGCATTTTCATTAAAATTTGTTTGTATTACAGGTCGAACAGTTTAATTACAATGTTTGTGTATGGTTGGATTATGTTAAAAATAGCTCCAATCATGAGCCACGTCTTTCAACCAGCTCTTCCTTTTCCGACCACTCCAACTGGTTGCAAAAACAACTAATCTCTCAAGTTGTTCAAAGAGTGTTGCTTTTGATTTTTTTTTTCTCTAATATGAATATTTTTTTATTTTTTAACCATTATAATATGGTAAATAAAACATTTGATTGCGTTAACCATGTTACATTAAATATTCAACCTGTCCTTTTAGAGAGCACATCATTTAGTATTGAATATGCTTTAAATTTTGAGGAATGGTACTAATTATCTTGGAAATATTATAGTTATATGTTTATTATTTTAATATTTAATATTTAATATCATAAAAAAATAACTAAAAATTTTAATCATCTTTTACTTCTTTTATAAATTAAAAATATATATTTTTTAGAAATATGTATATAAATATTTGGTAAAAACTAATAATATGTTGAAAATAAAGTAAATATTTTTCATGTAATAAAATGTAGTTATGTTTGTCAAATATAAAATTGGTATTTGAACACCTATTTGCAAGAGGTATAATCAATTGTATAAAAGCTAAATAATTTTTATTTTTTTTTGTTCTTTTCAAATATTTTTCCAAAGTATGATTGAATTTTTATGATTAAATTTTTTTTGATATGTTTTATTTTCCAATATATATATTAATACTTTTACAATTAATAATAATATAAAATAAAATTATAATTTATTTTTTTATTATTTTTTTTTAATAATATTAGCTTATCATAAGTTATGTGTTTTAATGTTTATTATGAATCAATGTTTATTAAATATTACTAATTATTTAAGTTATTTTTATTTTAACCTTTTTTTTATTAATTTAATTTTACATTGACAAAATAAAAATGTTTTCACATAAACCTATTTTTAATTTCATTTTCCAAAAATACAAAAATTTATTTAAAAAAAAAAATTATTATACTAAATAATATTGTATTATTTTTTAAAGTTTAAATATTGCATTTTCATATATATATATATATGCCCATCATTTTGACATTTTAAAAAATTATTTGCAAGTTGACCTTGACCTGTTTGTTTCAAAATAAACTGTATTAAAAGTGGGAAAATGGGTAAATGGCCGTCAAATTTAACCCTTAAGTTTTTAATAAAGAATATATAAAATAAAACTAATTAAACATATGTAATGCATAATTTGAAGACATGTTATTATAATTTTATAATATAATTGTTTTTGTAAGTAAGAGGTTAAATTGTAAATATGTTAAATGAGAGAATAATTTGTTTTATTTATGTATAATTGAGCCGAGAGACTCATTCTTTAGGCTATGTGTAAGTATGTCCCTGCTCAACATGGAGAGAGACTCATTCTTCAGGCTACGTGTAATTATTTCCCTGCTCAACATGGAGTTGATAAGCATCCCCTTCTAAAATATGAATAAAATATTCTCTAAACAGAAAAATAATGTGAGCAATAATAAAGAAGAAAAAATAAATATGATATGCATGCTTAATTAGTTGTCCATATGACCTAATAAAATTTCATGAAAAGTAATTAGAAGTAAAAAAAATTATGTGAGTACAATTTTTAAAACTTATATATTTAAAAAAATATGTGAACAAGTGATATCAACTTCATATATATCTATAATGAGAAAAATGTTAAAATAATATATTTTAAAGTTTTATAAAATAAAATTCCCAATATGGGTTATGAATCAAATATTTTAATGTAAATTAATATTCACTTATACTTGAAAATATAGTAATAACCAAAAAAACCCATTTTAATGCATATCTTTTGTAACCTTTATAGCACTCAAAAATAGAATTTTAACAATGAAAAATTACATAGAAGAAATCTCATTCCTCTTGGCTCATGTTAGATCAGTGCTTAAAACATATCTATATTAATTCTTAAAGTAATTGTTTTATATATGTGTTGGCTTGACCCTAGGGGTTTTTAAATGGGTTGATTTGACCTTAGGGGTTTTAAACCCTGAATCTCATGGTTTACATAATTGCTAAGTGGAGGTGGGTCCCTTGTTCCATAAACAAGGGAACTCATACATCAATGTTTGGTTTGGCCACGACCTTAAAATTGGATGATGATAATAATAATTATACAACTTGAGTGAGGCTAATGGTTAGCAACATTAGAGAAATTAGACCAAAAAAATCTACAAACTTTCAAAAATAACACTAAAAACAACTTATATTAAAACTAAATTATAATTAATAAAATATTTAATAATATTCAATTAAATTTATATAAATAATTAAAAAAATTATTTTAAATAAAAATTTTGACACTTCTTAATGAATTAAATATAAAAATAAAATACCTAATAAAATGAGTATAAAAATCTAAATATATGGAGGGTGTTTTCACTTTGGCACTGTTATGACTAATATTTCAAGGGAGTTTTTTTTTTTAATTTATTTAATAATTACACTTTGATTATATATTATCATTTGTCTCATTGATCACTTTACCAGTTCCTAGAATTTAAATTTAAGAATTTAAATAATGTATAACCAAATATTATTATAGTCTAATTCAGGGGATTAGTTGAACTAGTTTTCTTTAATATTCATTGGTGTTTAGATAGTTCCATTTAGGAATGGGAGAGTTTAATATTTTGTATGGCGTGAGAGTTTACACCCATAAATTTATTAAGGATTAAGGATGTTATTGACAAATAAATTTATTAAGGATACTATTGACCAATGTGAAAATTATATCAATTTTTTTTTTTTTAATTTGAATTTAGTTATAGTATGGGAAAATTTTAAAATTCTATATTCATATTATGAGTATAAAAAAAAAAAATCTTATTTTTAAATTGATACAAATGTTTGAAAATTATATCAGTTTTTTTTTTAAACTTGAATTTAGTTTTAGTATAGGAAAATTTTAAAATTCTATATTTATACTATGAGTTTAAAAACAAATTTTATTTTTAAATTAAAACAAATGTTTGAGTATGATGTAAATTAATACAAAAAAAATTGGGTGTAATGTCTTATGATATAATCACTCGTATTTGATTGAATATGAACTGTAATACTACAGCATTTTTTTCTTACTGAAAAAAAAAAAATGTTTGAGAATATTATTGTAAAATTCTTCTAATCTATAATAATTATATATAGATTCTAGAATTTTTAGTGATATTTTAGGAAAATTAGTAGAATGAAAAACATTATTAGTTAAAATTAAAAATATTATTCTTTAGAATTTGACTTGGAACTTGGAATGGGCAATGAATGAAAATATTAAACAACAAAAATAGAGTTTTTTTTTCACTCCTAAACTCATTTTTTTTTAAATTTCAATAATCCCAACCTGTTTAAAATGGGTTAAGATTAAGAAGAAATGGGTTAAGATTAAGAAGAACTAAGTTTTTATTTATTACATTGAATTATATTTTTTTAGGAATTTCTAGTAATTTTGGAAAATAATTTAGGAAAAAAAATTCCATTTTATCATTTTTTTTAATTACTCCATTAGATCATAGTATTAATTTGTTTTATTCTTTTTTTGGCTAAAAATGATAATCTTATTCAAATATATTTTAAAATTAAATTATTTTTCTTCAAATAACTAATAACTAAATTGGAAAAAAAATGAATAACAACACATAAAAGGAGCAAGGGACAAGCTAGGTAATTTACTAATAAAAAAAACTTTCTAAAAGGACATTTAATTATCATTATGAAAATTAAATTAAATTTAAAATAATTAAAAGTTGAGTGTGGAAAAAAATGGTTGAAATTGCATGAATCTATTAGATTTTGAAATTGTTTTATGTTGTGTCAATTACTTTTTCTTGATTCATTACTTCAATTAGAAATGTTTCAAATTACAATTAGTCTTTCTAAGACTCCCCCCCTCTCTCTCTCCCTCTCTGCCTACCTATCCCTTTCCCTCTCACTAACCCTCCCACTCTCCCCCCCTCCCTCTATCCCCCTCCCTCTCTTTCCCTCAATCTATCTCCCTCCCTCTCCCTTTCTCTCTTCCTCCTCCCCCCCCCCCCCCCCCCTCCTTCTGTCCCTCCCTCCCTCTCCTTATTTCTCCTCTCTGACACTACCTCTCTCTCTCTCTCTCTCTATCTCACCCACCAACCTTTCGCCTCCCTCTCCCTCCTTCTCTCTCCCTCTCCTCCTCCCTCTATCTCCCTCCCTCTCCTCCTCCCTCTATCTCCCACCCTCTCCCTCTCTCTCTCTCTACCTCCATCCTGCTCCCTCCCTATCTCCCTCCTTCCCTCCCTCCCTCCCCGACTCTCCGACCCTCTCCCTCTCTCCCTCACTCCCTCTCCCTCTCTATATCTCCCTCCCTCTCTCTCTCTCCCTGCCTATCCCCACCTCTCTCTCCCTCTCTCCCCCTCTCCCTATCTATCTCTCTCTCTCTCTATTGCTCTCGCTTTCCGTCCCTCCCAATCCCTCCCTCCCTCCCTCTATCTCCCTTTCCCTCCCTCCCTCCCTCTATCTCCCTCCCTCTCCCTTTCACTCTCTCCCTCCCTCTCTTGCTCTCTTCCTCCATCCCCGCTCTCTCTCTCTATATATCTCCGGCTCCCTCTCTCTCTCTTTATCTCTTTTGCTCCCTCTCTCTCTCTATCTCTCCCACTCCCTCTTTCTCTCTATCTTCGTCCCTCGCTCTCCCTCTCTCTCTCCCCCCGTCTCTCCCTCTCCCCCCCCCCCCCCCTCCGTCTCTCTCTCTCCCCCTCCCCCCCTGTCTCTCTCTCCCTCCCTCCTTCCCTCTCTCTCTCTCTCTCTCTCTCTCTCTATCGCACCCTCTCCATCTCTCACTCTATCTCTCTATCTCTCCCCTCTCCCTCCCTCTCCCTCTCTCCCTGTCCCTCCTTCTCTATCTCTCTCTCTCTCTCCCTCTCCCTTCCTCCCTCCCTCCCTCTCTCTCTCTCTCCATCCCTCCCTTCCTCTCTCATTCTCTCTCTCCCTCTCCCTCTTCCTATCCCCCCCTCTCTCTCCCTCTCTCTCCCTCTCGCTATCTCTCTCTCTCTCTCTCTCTCTCTCTCTCTCTCTCTCTGTGTGTCTCTCTCTCTCTCTCTCTCCCCCCGTCTCTCTCTCTCTCCCTCTCCCACCCCCCCCCCCCCCCCCCCCCGCTCTCTCTCTCTCCCTCTATCCCTCCCCCTCTCTCCCTCTCTCTCTCTGCCTCCCTCCCCCTCTCTCTCTCCCTCCCTCACTCTCCCTCTCTCTCCATCTCCCTCCATCTCCCTCCCTTTATCTCCCTTCCTCCCACTCCCTCCCTCTATATCCCTCCCCCCCCCTCTCTCTCGCTCCCCCCCCCCTCTCTCCCCCTCTATCCCTCCCCCTCTCTCCCTTTCTCTCTCTGCTCCCCTCTCTCTCCACCTCTGTCCCTCCCTCCCTCTTTCTCTCTCTCTCTCTCAACCTCTCCCTCTCTTTCTCTATATCTCTCTCTCCCCCTCTCCCTCCCTCTCCCCCTCTCCCTCTCCCACCCACTCTCTCTCTCCCTCTCTCCCTATCCCTCACTCTCTCTTTCTCTCTCTATCTCCCTCCCTCTATCCCTCTCTCCTTCTCTCTCCCTCTCACTCTGCCTATCCCCCTCCTCTCTCCCTTTCTCCCTCTCTCTCTCTCCCTCCCTCTCGCTTTCCATCCCCCCCAATACCTCCCTCCCTCTCCGTCCCTCCCTCCTTCCCCCTCTCTCTCCCCCCCGCTCTCTTCCCCCCCCCCCCCCCCCTCTACCCCCCCCCTCTACCCCCCTCTCTCTCTCCCCCCCATTCTCTCTCTCTCCCTTTGTCCCTCTCCCTTTGTCCCTCTCTCTCTGCCCCTATACCATCCTCTCCCTCTCTCCCTCTATCTCTCTCTCTCCCCCTCTCCCAATCTCTCCCCCTCTCCATCCCTCTCCCTCTCTCCATCTCCCGCTCTCCCTCTCCCTCCCTCTCTCTCTTCCTCCCTCCCTCTTTCACTCTCTCCTTCTCTCTCTCCTTCTCCCTCTACCTACCCCACCCTCTCTCTCTCTCTCTCCCTCTCCCTCTCTCTCTCTCTATCTCCCTCCCTCACTCTCCCTCTCTCTACCGCTCCCCCTCTCTGGCTCCCGCCCTCTCTCTCCCTCCCTCTCTGGCTCCCCCCCTCTCCCTCTCCCTCCCTCTCTGGCTCCCCCCCTCTCCCTCTCCCTCCCTGTCTCTCTCTCTCTCTCTCTATCTCTCCCTCTGCTGAGCCTATCCCCCGCTCTCTCTCTCACTCCCTCTCTCTATCTTCCTCCCTCCCTCTCCCTCTTGATCTCATCCTCCATCTCCCTCTTTCCCTCTCTCCCTCTCCCTCTCCCTCTCTCTCCTCCTACACCTCTATATACCTCCCTTTGCTTCCCTCCCTCCCTCTATCTCCCTCCCTGCCTCTCTCTCCCTCTGCCTCCCTCCCACTCCCTCTCTCTCTCCCTCTCCTTTTCTCCCTCTCTCTCACACTCTCTCTCTCTTTTTATTTATATTGAGTTTTAAATATAAATAAAACTCAAAATCATAAAATAATTGCTCTAATAAAAGTATAATACATTATAATGTTATATATATATAGTTATTTTTTTAAATATCGAATTTGAAAGAACACATTGACCATATTTTATGTAAAAGATATATAATAAAAAGGAAAATATATGAATGGATAAAAGAAGAAAAACCATAGTTACAATAAAATATAACCATTTTTAAAAATTAATTCATATGGAATAAACAGAGAAAAGATAAATTTATTGTAAGTAAAAATACATAACCGCATGTAAACATAAAAACAACAAAAATGCATGACAACATCTTCATATAGCACGTAAACGATAGAGAAAATGAGTACAACTTCGATGAGTAAAGAAGTACCACTACATCTTTTTCATTATGGGTGATATAAAACGCCGTTCATATGAATCGAGGAAAACATATTGACGGCCATGTAGTATCCTATCCTACCCATGTTACGTTTGACATTCATTTCAACAATTATTTGCAATCGTTTTGTTTTTTCTATATAATTATGTGCTACTGTTCCTTTAAGCGTAACGTAATTGAAAGCATTGATCGCCTGACAGTATCTTATTGCTTTCATTTATTCCATGTTGGCTACAACTGTTAGTAAATATGTCACATGCAGACAGCGTTTTCACCGAGTTATGCTCCATGAAAACAGATATGCTCAGACAGGTGGAATATCATGAGGTTATCATGAATCTACTCTAACAAATCTGGGAATAGAAAAGACAGGCACGACATGGGCATGGGCATGGGCATGGGAAAGTGTAAAGAACGAAATTCTAGCAAAGCCGTTAGCCAACCATTATCAACTTCTAGCATAGAAGCATACCATTAGATTCTATGATTTTTAAGGGAAACAAAGTTCATCTGAACCAAATATAAGAATCATTGAAATAGTTTTTTTTCTTTTAATGTCGCATGCAATTTAAAAGTGGAGAAAACATTTGGACATGACGACAATATTTCTACTGCGGAGATCATCTTAAATTTTAAATTTCCTTCAAAAACTTGATGCTGCAGTGACAAAAGATTGGCTTAAATGATGATTAAGGAGAATAAAACCGAGTAGAAGTGAATCGTTTGTAAAAGAGAAAAAAATAATAAAATCTATTATGCAGTAAACAAAAACAATAGCTATCATATTTCAAATTAGCCAAAATTTTCCTGCAGAGATATTCCCAAAAATTGAGATATCCCCTAATAAACTTTCACATTTAGGGAACTAATGACAAATCAATGAAACATAAAAGCCAAGAAATGCTGGGTTCCCATATAGAATGAAACAGAAAAGCCAAGAAATGAT
This sequence comes from Pinus albicaulis, assembly GCA_034641835.2. Classification (NCBI taxonomy): domain Eukaryota; kingdom Viridiplantae; phylum Streptophyta; class Pinopsida; order Pinales; family Pinaceae; genus Pinus; species Pinus albicaulis. Next base: position 115,663,887 of record CM076577.1, on the reverse strand, counting down.
GGGTTCCCATATTCAATGAAAAAGAAGCATAGCCTAGCTAGGGTTCCCATCTCCTAGGTAGGAAGCGGAGTATGCAAACAGAAATCTGAGTATGGTGTTATTAACTCTAATTAGAAACATCTTTGCAAACAGAAATTTGTTATATGAAATTAACCTAATAAATTTAATTCAACAATCCTTGTAACTCTTTACCATTAAAATTATAAAGATCTATTTCAACGCTGAAATATTCAAGTATATCCTTCAACTTAAAAAATTCATTGAAATATATCCCTCAACTTCAAAAAAAATATCAGCGAACTGTATAAAGAACTATTTGAACACCAAAATCTTTAACTGTATCCTACAACTTCAAAGAAATCAATGATATATATCCTTCAAATTCAAAATAATTTCAGTGAAGCATGTAGAAAAAGAGAATAGCATAGGCAACTTGTCCTTACCTTCATAGCATTGATTGCAGCTTACGCTTTCTCCATACAGCGGACGGTCTAAAATGGCGAAAACTTGGAACTCTATCTTGTGATAAATATCCTTCCTCAATGTTACCTCTCAAGCGGTGGAACATGTGCACCAATGGCACCTTATTCAAAAGAAAATGCTCAATGGACTATCGTGTGCCCTCCACCAAACCTAACCCACCATGGACTCTCGTTGCAGCTTCCAAACACAACGAGATTATTCCCATTATACACATATAAAGAAAGAGCGCAGGAAGCTGCGTGGGAGAGAAGTGGAGAGATATATGCATTTAAATTTAAATTGGATTTCAACTTGAGCGCAGGAAACCACAATGAATTTAAATTGTATTTCAACTTGAGGCTTCTTTTAGAACGAGCTTTTCTGCATATTCTGATGAAATTCAAATTTCAAAATTGCATTTCAACATTAGGATCGGCCTTTTGAGAATGTGTTTTTGTGCATCTCTTGGTTTCTAACGGTAAAGTTTCGGTAATTGCTTCTATGGTGACCGCTCAACGTTCATATTTCAATTTAAATTGCATTTCAACTTGAGGCTTTTCTTACAACGAGCTTTTCCGCACATTTTGACAGGAAACTAGATGAAATTCAAATTTCAAAATTGTGTTTCAACTTTAGGATTCGCCTTTTTACAATGAGTTTTTGTGCATCTTTTAATTTCGAAGGGTAAAGTTTCAGTAATTGACCGCTCCAACGTTCATATTTCAATTTTGTACACGTGCAGCATTTTCATTAAAATTTATTTGTATTACAGGTCGAACAGTTTAATTACAATGTTTGTGTATGGTTGGATTATGTTAAAAATAGCTCCAATCATGAGCCACGTCTTTCAACCAGCTCTTCCCTTTCCGACCACTCCAACTGGTTGCAAAAACAACTAATCTCTCAAGTTGTTCAGAGTGTTGTGTTTGATTTTTTTTTTCCTTAATATGAATATTTTTTTTTTTTTTTAACCATTATAATATCTTAAATAAAACATTTGATTGCGTTAACCATGTTACATTAAATATTCAACCTGGCCTTTTAGAGAGCACATCATTTAGTATTGAATATGCTTTAAATTTTGAAGAATGGCACTAATTATTTTGGAAATATTATAGTTATATGTTTATTATTTTAATATTAATATTTAATATCATAAAAAAATAACCAAAATTTTTAATCATCTTTTACTTCATTTATAAATTAAAAATATATATTTTTTAGAAATATGTATATAAATATTTGGTAAAAACTAATAATATGTTGAATATAAAGTAAATATTTTTTATGTAATAAAATGTAGTTATGTTTGTCAAATATAAAATTGGTATTTGAGCACCTATTTGCAAGAGGTGCAATCAATTGTATAAAAGCTAAATAATTTTTTTTTTTTTTTTGTTCTTTTCAAATATTTTTCGATTGAATTTTTATGATTAAAATTTTTGTGATATGTTTTATGTGCCAATATATATAGTAATACTTTTACAATTAATAATAATATAAAATAAAATTATAATTTATTTTTTTATTAATTTTTTTTTGAATAATGTTAGCTTATCATAAGTTATGTGTTTTAATGTTTATTAAATATTACCAATTATTTAATTTAACTAAGTGTATTAATGTATATGTATTTCATAATTTGAACACATACAATAGTCAATAGCAATTTAATAGTTTCTTTTAGTTTTATTCACATTACATTTTAATTAACAGGATATTCATAACCATCATCACATGTTAAATTTAATGGGTCCTCCTACCTATCATAGAATTTTTTTAAGAAGATCTCATTTTTAAACAACCCTTCATATCACTTTTAGTATTTTCTTTTACTAGTTTTATCTAAGTTAAAAGAAAAAAAACATAATGTATACCTGCAAATATTGAAGTGAATACACTTAAACTTTGAATAGATTTGCTTGAAAAATAATGTGCCATTGCTAAAAATAAATTTCCAATGCTTCATTAAATAAATTTCCCAGAGAAGAGTCTGCTACTCATGAGGCTCAGTTAAAGGAGGAGCCTCGTCTTGCACAAATTCCATGGAGGAGGGAACATATTTCATGAAAATCGAACTTTTTGAGAAAATTCCATGGAGGAGGAAACATATTCCATGAAAATCGAACATTCTGAGCAAATTATAAGAAGATTTTGTTAAAAAAATGTCTAGGCTATAGTTATATAAATTATTCAAATATATTAAAATCTACTCAAACTTCCTGAGTTTAAACCAAGTCTCCATTTGAGGAAATCTAGTGATCTAGAGCTATCAAGAGCCTAGAGAGATCAAATTTCTTGAGAAACAAACCTCTTAGAGTGAAAGGAGATTTTCCGTAGATTCAGAGTTAAGATGTATATAACATGTTTTAATTCCCCCTTTAAATATGCTATACTCCACATGAATACAATGGGTTGTCATATACCATGGGTCAATACCATGAAGTTATTTTTATTTTAACGTTTTTTTTTATTAATTTAATTTTACATTGACAAAATAAAAATGTTTTCACATAAAGCTATTTTTAATTTCATTTTCGAAAAATAAAAATAATTATTAAAAAAATAAAAATTATTATATTAAATAATATTGTATTATTTTTTAAAGTACAAATATTACATTTTCATATATATATATATATATATATATATATATATATATATATATATATATATATATATGCCTGTCATTTTTAAAAGTGGAAAAATGGATAAATGGCCGTCAAATTTAACCCTTAAGTTTTTAATAAAAAATATACAAAATCAAACTAATTAAACATATGTAATGCATAATTTGAAGACATGTTATTATAATTTTATCATTTAATTGTTTTGGTAAGTAAGAGGTTAAATTGTAAATAAGTTAAATGAGAGAATAATTTGTTTTATTTATGTATAATTGATCTGAGAGACTGATTCTTTAGGCTATGTGTAAGTATGCCCCTGCTCAACATGGAGAGAGACTCATTCTTCAGGCTACGCCTAATTATTTCCCTTCTCAACATGGAGTTTATAAGCATCCCCTTCTAAAATATGAATAAAATATTCTCTAAACAGAAAAACAACGTGAGCGATAATAAAAAAGAAAAAATAAATATGATATGCATGCTTAATTAGTTGTCCATATGACCTAATAAAATTTCATGAAAAGTAATTAGAAGTAAAAAAAATTATCTGAGCACAATTTTTAAAAATTACATATTTAAAAAAATATGTGAACAGGTGATATCAACTTCATATATATCTATAATGAGAAAAATGTTAAAATAATATATTTTAAAGTTTTATAAAATAAAATTCCCAATATGGGTTATGAATCAAATATTTTAATGTAAATTAATATTAACTTATATTTGAAAATATAGTAATAACCAAAAAACCCATTTCAATGCACATCTTTTGTAACCTCTATAGCACTCAAAAATAGAATTTAAACAATGAAAAATTACATAGAAGAAATCTGATCCCTCTTGGCTCATGTTAGATCAGTGCTTAAAACATATCTATATTAATTCTTAAAATAATTGTTTTATATATGTGTTGGCTTGACCCTAGGGATTTTTAAATGGGTTGGTTTGACCCTAGGTGTTTTAAACCCTGAATCTCATGGTTTACATAATTTCTAAGAACTAGAGAATGTAGAGTATGTGGATTTTAGAGAAATTAGACCAAAAAAATATGCAAACTTTCAAAAATAACACTATAAACAACTTATATTAAAACTAAATTATAATTAATAAAATATTTAATAATATTCAATTAAATTTATATAAATGATTAAAAAAATATTTTAAATACAAATTTTGACACTTCTTAATGAATTAAATACAAAAATAAAATACCTAATATAACGAGTATAAAAATCTAAATATATGGAGGGTGTTTCCACTTTGACCACTGTTATGACTAATATTTCAAGGGAGGTTATTTTTTTATTTATTTACTAATTACACTTTGATTAAATATTATCATCTGTCTCATTGATCAGTTTACGATTTCCTAGAATTTAAATAATGTATAACAAAATATTATTATAGTCTAGTTCAAGGGATTAGTTGAACTAGTTTTCTTTAACATTCATTGGTGTTGAGATAGTTCCACTTAGTAATGGCAGAGTTGAATATTTTACACCCATAAATTTATTAAGGATTAAGGATGTTATTGAGAAATAAATTTATTAAGGATACTATTGACGAAAGTGAAAATTATACAAATGTTTGAAAATTATATCAGTTTTTTTTAAAAACATGAATTTAGCTTTAGTATAGGAAAATTTTAAAATTCTATATTTATACTATGAGTTTAAAAACAAATTTTATTTTTAAATTAAAACAAATGTTTGAGTGTGATGTAAATTAATACAAATAAAATTGGGTGTAATGTCTTATGATGTAATCAATCGTATTTAATTGAATATGAACTGTAATACTACAACATTTTTTTCTTACTGAAAAACAAAATGTTTGAGAATATTATTGTAAAATTCTTCTAATCTATAATAATTATATATAGATTCTAGAATTTTTAGTGATATTTTAGGAAAATTAGTAGAATGAAAAACATTATTAGTTAAAATTAAAAATATTACTCTTTAGAATTTGACTTGGTACTTGGAATGGGCAATGAATGAAAATATTAAACAATGAAAATAGACATTCTTTTTTTTCCCTCCTAAACTCATTTTTTTTAAATTTCAATAATCTCAACCTTTTTAAAATGGGTTTAGATTAAGAAGAAATGGGTTAAGATTAAGAAGAACTAACTTTTTATTTATTACATTGAATTATACTTTTTTCGGAATTTCTGGTAATTTTGGAAAATAATTTAGGAGAAAAATTTCCATTTTATCATTTTTTTTAATTACTCCATTAAATCATAGTATTAATTTGTTTTATTCTTTTTTTTTGGCTAAAAATGATAATCTTATTCAAATATATTTTAAAAGTAAACTATTTTTCTTCAAATAACCAATAACTAAATTGGAAAAAAAATGAATAACAACACATAAAAGGAGCAAGGGACAAGCTAGGTAATTTACTAATAAAATAAGATTTCTAAAGGACATTTAATTATTATTCTGAAAATTAAATTAAATTTAAAATAATTAAAAGTTGAGTGTGGAAATAAATGGTTGAAATTGCATGAATCTATTAGATTTTGAAATTGTTTTATGTTGTGTCAATTACTTTTTCTTGATTCATTACTTCAATTAGGAATGTTTCAAATTACAATTAGTCTTTTTAGACTCTCTCTCTCTTTCTCTCTCCTGCTCCCTATCTCTCTATATATAAATATATATCTCTATCCCTCTCTCCCTCTCCCTCTCTCTCCCCCTCTCTCTCTCTCTCTATATATATATATATATATATATATATATATATATATATATATATATATATCCCTCTCTCTCCCTCTCCCTCTCTCTCTCCCCCTCTCTCCCTCTCCCCCCCTCTTTCTTTCTCTCTCCCTCTCCCTCCCTCTCTCTCTCCCCTCCCTCCCTCTCTCTCTCCCTCTCCCTCCCTATCCCTTTCCCTCTCACTAACCCTCCCACTCTCTTCCCCTCCCTCTATCCCTCTCGATCTCCTTCCCTCCATCTATCGCCCTCCCTCTCCCTCTCTCCCCCTCCCTCCTTCTGTCTCTCCCTCCCCCCCCTTATTTCTCCTCTCTGACTCTCTCTCTCTCTCTCTCTCTCTCTCTCTCTCTCTCCCACACCCTCCTTCCCTCACCCTCCCGCTGCCTCCCTCCCACCCTCTTCCCCGCTCCCTCCCTCCCACCCTCTTCCCCGCTCCCTCCCTCCCACCCTCTTCCCCGCTGCCTCCTTCCCTCCCTCCCTCCCTCACACCCTCTCCCTCTCTCCCTCTATCTACCTCCCTCTCTCTCTCCCATTCTCTCTCTCTCCATCTCTCCTTACCTATCCCCCCCCTCTCTCTCTCTCTCCCCCCATCTCCCTATATATATATATCTCTCTCTATCCCTCTCACTTTCTATCCCTCCCAATCCATCCCTCTCTCCCTCTCGCTCCATCTCTCTTTCCCTCCCTCCCTCTCCCTCCCTCCCTCTATCTCCCTCCCTCTCCCTTTCGGTCTCTCCCTTCCTCTCTTTCTCTCTCCCTCCATCCCCTCTCTCTCTCTCTCTCTATCTCTCCCGCTCCCTCTCTCTCTCTCTCTTTATCTCTTCTGCTCACTCTCTCTCTCTCTATCTCTCCCACTCCCTCTTTCTCTCTATCTCCATCCTTCTCGCTTCCCTCTCTCTCCCGCTCCCTCTATCTCCCTCGCTCCCACTCCCTCCCTCTCTCTCCCTCTTGCTCTCTCTATCTCCCTTCCTCTCCTCGCTCTCTCTCTCTCTCTCTCTCTCTCTCTCTCTCTCTCTCTCTCTCTCGCTCTTCACCCCATCCCCCCCTCTCTCCCTCCCCATCCCCCCCTCTCTCTCTCTCTCCCTCTATCCCTCCCCATTCCCCCCCTCTCTCTCTCTCTCTCCCTTTATCAAATATTCCTCGTAATATCCCTCGCATAAGCCACCATAAAAACTCTCATAAAATGAGGGTTATTAAATAATTAAATATTATTAATTATTATATTGATATTAAATAAAGAATATTCTTGTAATTGTTGATTATAAGAATATTGGAAGAATTATTTCTTAATTATTTTATTTATAATACTTTATATTCTTCCATGGAAATAAATTATATTTCCAAGTTGGTATATTTTATGAGTTTTAGAAATAATGAGTAATAGATTGGGAAAAAGTATGGATAAGTGATATTTTTCTCATAAGGAAAAAAAAATCTACCTTTAAAAAATAAAAGCATGAGGGATTTATGGAATGCTTTTCTGATTTACGAAAAATCAGATTTATGGAGGCTTTATGGATTGCTTTTGTGATTTAGAAAAGCTGGAATGCTTTTATGATTTAGAAAATATGGAATTATTTTATGATTTAGAAAAAAGTTGGAATACTTTTATGATTTATAAAATCTATTCCATTTTAATTAATTCTATTTTTTATTATAATCCCATGAGAGAAATAGAAGAGGGAAAGGGGAGAATACATGGAGAATGGAGCCAAGGAAGAGGAAGAGAGTATTTCAAGCATGCATCAAGAGATGAGTAACCATATCCTTTGAAAATATCTTTGTTTGCATATGGACCATGATTATATAATGATTGAATTTATTTGCAATAAAAATTTCAGTGTATTAAAAGCTAGATCTATACTTATTTATGCATTATTTTGATAAAACCCCAGGGGGATCTTGTTTAGAAGGCTGAGTAGTTCCAGATCTGGTATGGATCTGATGTTTCAGCCATATATAAGTTGTAGATCTGAATATTAACCTACATCAGCTGAAGCTCCTCATATAAAATGTTGTCAAGTCTTTCTGCAGCTTTTCCAATTGTGTTCTGCTATTATTTTTGAAGGATTCTTGCTCTTGCTTCAAGTAAATCCAATGCTTCTACAAAGGAACTTGATTATAGATCTGATTTCTTGATGCCATACTATAACAAGAGTCTAATGGCTGATTTCTAGTGTCTTCCAGCAGAATCTGCGGAATTTCTAAAGGACGGTTTCTCTATTTACCAACTCTCTCCTTTAGCTGATTTTCAGCTAGTGTTGATTGTGGGAGATCTGTTAAAACCTCTAAACTCATTTATTTTTGCTGAAACTTTTCTTGAGGTCTGACACAGCCTAAAATAAGGGAACCCAGCCCTGCTCTACATTATTTTCACACTGGCTTGCTTATACAATGTCCTCCTTGAGCCTATTACAGATTTTCCTGAGAGTGGAATTTAGCGCTTCTTCCTTGGTTGGTTTTTACTTCTCTTTTGGATCCATTGTTTAGATCTATAGATCTAAGGTTCCTAAGAGCAGAAAACTCTAAGATGAGTGTGTCATTCCCACACTTGTTGTGTTCCACCATTCTTCTATAGACAGAGTCTGGAATGGGCCAGGAAGCCTCTGGATTTCACCCTTCCTTGTGAAGGTGATGCATCTAGTAAATGCCCTGCCAGTCTATCTCTGGTTTAGATCTATTGGTGTAATTCCATATTGTTGTGATTCCATAGTGGAATATCTTAAGATATTCCTTACTGAGCCTATATTTTCCCATTTGGAACATTGCATAATTGTATGCAAGGAAATAATTATTGTGTTAAAACTCTTCAAAATGAATAGAAGATAAAAATATATCCTTGTATGCATTATTGGATTAGATTCTTAGAGAAGAAAAAGAGTAATCACATGCTTTATTATGTAAGATTAATTAGAGAAACATATATGCTTGCATGCATGGGAAAAATATATTTTTGAGTATTAGATTTCTAGAGAAAAGGAAGATGCAATCACATAATATTTATTGTGTTAGCCTTCTTTTGGGAAAAATAATATGTATTTGTCCAACCTAAAGGGATTAGCTATGGTATTAGCTTTATCTTGGGAGAATATTATGCATAGTTATTGGTTATATCATTTGGATGAGAGGGAAATGTCACTTTGCATGCATGAAATGATAAGTGGTATGCGTTTGACCCTTGGAAAAGAAATCTGTTTATTTTTCCATGAAATATTTATTTGGTTTCTTTTGGAAAGAAATATATGTTTTACATGCAGGAAGAACAAGATATGTTATTGCATGCACAAAACTACAACTTGTATGTTAACTTTGTATGAAATAGAGTTGGCATTGTTATACATAGTAACCATTATGAATAGATCTTGGGTGGAAAATATGTTTTTGGAAAAGAACATGTATTCACATGCGTAAGTATAACATCTATTGCATTAATCCATATTGAAAAGAAAACATACGAGTAGGGAAAAAGAGAAATTGCTTGTTGGGATAGTTATCTTGAAAATATTGTTATGCATTTGCATGCACAATATTATTATATAGTATGTTAGCTTTCTTTTGGAAATAATAGGAAAGTGCATGCAAGATTTTATTAGTGTTTGGTGGAAAGAGGATGCTTGATATTGATTTATTTGTTACTAATACATGTGAAATGATGTTAAATAAGGAAACTAATGTCAATGTGGTTATGTTTTATAAATGCATACAAATATTTGTTGAAGTGTCACAAATAGAGATTGATTGTTGGTTTATTAATATTTTATCTAATCATGATATCAAGTGTGCTGACGACAGAAATGGCAGGAAAGAAGGATGATTTGAGAAAAGGAAATTTCAAGTTTAACATTGTGGAAGATAAAGAGTTGTTAGTCCATGCAGGTTTAGTAGTTACAATTGCACAATGATCCCCTGAAGGAAACAGTCTGAATACAAAGACAGAGATTGATGATTCGTGGGTAAATGGTATCATGATGATTGTAATAACTTATAGCTAGTTATGTTTCGTTTAAGATTATTTTTATATGTAAATTTTATTACAATGGTCAAGGGATGGACTCCCTTATAACCATTGAGTGAGGGGTGACAAACCTCACGAGCGTTTAATAATAAAATTAAACGTTTGCTGGTTTTCACCCTACGGGGTTTCCAGGGTATATCGGTGTCTATTTATGTGATTGTTAATTGTGTCGTTTTGATGATGTTAATTTATTTCATGATATGACGTTGATATTATCAATTAGGTGATCTACTAATTGAATTAAAATGATCATGGGATTGATGCAGAGTTATAGCAGGAAATTTAAGTTAATATGCTACAACAAGAACAATTAATGGTTGTGTAACTCACTATGATTTTTGCTAAATATTTCTCTAAGTGATGATAATGGGTATTTAAATGGTTAATGCAGAAATATATAAAGAAATTTATAAGGTTACACATTCGTAAATGTTGAAAAAAAGTCCTAACTCCATGCATTTTTCCTACGAGGTTATCGGGGTATGTTACAAATGGTATCAGAGCAAAAGGTTGCAACACTGGCGCCTTTTGGGAATCGTTATGCAAAAAGGAAGTAGAGGTATGATGCTAGTGGGCATCATCTCAGGTATGATTTTAATTAAACTTGTAGTATACTACAATTAACATGAGATGCATGTTGCATGATTAATGACTGCATGAAAGAGTAGACATTTATAATGTTTCTTTGAAATTTGTGCTCATGAAATTTTAATATGGATGTGGATAAAAGACAATAAAACTTCTATTGTACCTATGAACCATCTTGAGCACTCACTGTTTATATTGTAGATTAATTACCAACCTTTGCATGCATAATGTGAGAAAAATTATTATGGTGCATAAGAAAAAAAAAAATGGAAAAACATGGCTAAAGTTATCATGCACTACCTATAAATAATGAATACATGTATGGTTGGTGTGATAACTAAATAATATAGAAGTTGGGTTTGACCCTGAAGAGGACAATGGAATGTTGAAAACAAAATATATATATATACTTGAACGAAACTCTTTAGTTGTTAAAAATAAGCAACGAGTGAAATAGAACTCACATAGTGAACTTAAATTCAATGAAAAAAATCATAGTAGCATAATTGTGGGTTCTCTTTCTTCATTTATAGTTGTAGAGGAAAGTTTGCATTCAATGTGTTTGACAAAAAGTGGTAATTGAGATCCACGGTTTTGTATTTTAAATAATTTCATCCGTGGAAGTTTTGGATGTGATTAATCTTTAATATCAAGGGGTTTTCATACCTTGAGATCATGTAAACCCCATGGTGATTCCAAGAAAAAGTTATGTTTAGAAATGGATCCATAATTTGGTCAAATTTCCTGATTAGATGCTGTTGTAGGGATTGTTGGTTCTGTTATTAGCAGAAATTTTACCATTGATGATATTAATATGATTCATGATGTTCTAGAAATTCTAGTTTTACTATCTCTATGATAGTATAAACATATTTATGGAAATTTATTTCATCTCTGCTAACTAGTCCCTCAATGGTAGTAGATTGTATGCTTGCCAAATATTTGGAAGAATGCCTTATCCACCATAGATTGCATGCTTGCAAATTGTTGTTAAAATTCCTCAATGGATGTAGATTGCATGCTTGAAAATTGTTTGATGGAATGTCGAATTGGTTGTAGATTGCATGCTTGCATACTATTTGAAAAAAAAGTCTACAGTGATTGTAGATTTCATGATTGCAAATTATTTTCACAAAATTCCTCAATGGTTGTCGCTTATATGGTTGCAAGCTAATGGTAAGCAAAAAAAAAAAAAAAAGAATCACATTTTGTGTCCTAGTGTTCAATGGGACTGTTAGTTCTCTACAATATTGATGGCTGCTAAGGTGAGACCTTAAATAAAGTATCATGCTATGGTATGCAACATATGTTAATGTCTTTTTCTAAGCTACATGATTATTATTATTATGTGGAAATTTTGAATGTATACCACCTATATTACATGCGATGAATTGTTGTCAATGTGCTTTGACAAATTTTGGACCCCATGTTGTGGTTCAAGTATAGATGCATGGTGTACATAAATGTTCCTTTGCCTTAATGATAATATGCAATGGAAAATTATGTAAATTACAGTGGATTTGTAGACATTGAATATTTTTAGACATTGAATTTTTATTGGATTCAATGGCTATGGAAGCTATGATGGGATTGATGTAATGAGGTAATATTTTATTTTATTGTTGAGTTAATGAATACTTTAGTTGGGGTATTCAGGAAATAACTCTAGAGTTTTTGTAACACCCCCAAGTTCTATGCTTTTCAAATTAGAAATTTGAACATAAATCCAAAGGGGAGTGGACCCCAATGGATAATTATTGTGTGGATGTGGTTAATTATTTATTTATGAAAAATAAATAAAATATTGTGTATGCACTATGACCAAATGAGAAATTGAGATCACATGCCTAATCCATGAGGTTATGGAAAAGGTAAATACTTTCCCCAAAATCTTTCAAAAATCCTTGAAAGAAGTTATTTCTAATTTAGATTTTCGAGGAAAAATCTAAATTCCCCAATGATGAGGAAAGTAGTTGGGAAGAGGTAAAAAGCTGGAAAAGCTAGAAAAGCAGAAAGCAGCTTTAAAGTCCCTAAATAAGGGAAGCCTAGGCAAACAAGAATAAAAGCATCCTGAAATTCTGGACGCAGAATTGGAAACAGGCTTTGGGGAGAGCATAGCTTAAATAAGCGGCTCCAGAACAGATTGAGGTTAGTCTGTTCTTGGAGGATCTCAGCTCGGGGGTGAGTTCTGGAGATAGACGAACTCTAAGGTTGGGAGGACTGGTCATAGTATCGATATGCATACATAAATTTGGAGATTTATCTATGAATTTTTATATAAGGTTATATGAATTGTTATGTTATGATTTCTTATGCAAAGTTTATATGAATCATTATGTTATGATTTCTTATGCAAAGTTTATATGAATCATTATGTTATGATTTCTTATGCAAAGTTTAGATTGACTGTTTGTTCAGTACCTCATGCAATTGCAAATTAGAGCTATTAGCTGAAAATCCAGTAGGTTAATAGCAGGTACAAATGGTTGGATTCCGGGGATAAGTACCCTGTAGTAATAAAGTTAGAGATGATAGATTTCCTGAATGTCAAATCTAATAACAAATGTACAGGTGTAGCTTGCTGTCTTTTAAAATGAAAATGGAGTTGTTGTGTGTATAAACCGAAATTTTTAACAAAACGGTAAACAGGAACAGCAAGTACAGTCCAAGGGAAGAGTTGTAATATGCACCAGAATTACAAGTATGCTGAATAATCTTAACAATAACATAAGAGAATAGCCCTATTGTTATATGTGGTAAAAGTAGAGTATATCTGAGTTAATTTTATGCGGATAAGAAGTTGGGGATGGGAGACGTGACAGTTTTAGAAGACTTCTTGCCAGCTTATGGAAAGCTATTGGTGGTTAATTTCAACATGGACCTTCCCTAAAAGTCTCCTAAAAATCCCTAGGAGAAAATAATAAAGAGGAAATATTAACATAATGGTTGGAGATAAATACCATGAGTTTGAATTGGATTGAAATTATTGTGGGAGAGAAAGACAATAATTTGCAAAAACACTAGTGGGAGAGAAAGACTAGTGTAACTCCTAAATAAAATGCAATGTGCACTTGATAGAGTTTTCTTATCATTTTGATGATTAAAGGGCTAAGTGCTCCCCGAGTTTTTATGAAAGTATTAGGATTTAGGTATTATTTTACATTTCCTAAATAATTGGAAATGAAAATTAAAGGTTAATGTTCCAACAAGAGAAGAACATCGAGGACGATGTTCTCTTTAAGGGGGGGAGTTTGTAATATCCCTCACATAAGCCACCATAAAAAAAAATCTCATAAAATGAGGGTTATTAAATAATTAAATATTATTAATTATTATATTGATATTAAATGAAGAATATTCTTGTAATTGTTGATTATAAGAATATTGGAAGAATTATTTCTTAATTATTTTATTTATAATAATTTATATTCTTCCATAGAAATAAATTATATTTCCAAGTTGGTATATTTTATGAGTTTTAGAAATAATGAGTAATAGATTTGGAAAAAGTATGGATAAGTGATATTTTTCTCATAAGGAAAAAGAAAATCTACCTTTAAAAATAAAAGCATGAGGGATTTATGGAATGCTTTTCCGATTTAGGAAAAATCAGATTTATGGAGGCTTTATGGATTTCTTTTGTGATTTAGAAAAGCTGGAATGCTTTTATGATTTAGAAAATATGGAATTATTTTATGATTTAGAAAAAGTTGGAATACTTTTATGATTTATAAAATCTATTCCATTTTAATTAATTCTATTTTTTATTATAATCCCATGAGAGAAATAGAAGAGGGAAATGGGAGAATACATGGAGAATGGAGCCAAGGAAGAGGAAGAGAGTATTTCAAGCATGAATCAAGAGATGAGTAACCATATCCTTTGAAAATATCTTTGTTTGCATATGGACCATGATTATATAATGATTTAATTTATTTGCAATAAAAATTTCAGTGTATTAAAAGCTAGATCTACACTTATTTATGCATTATTTTGATAAAACCCCAGGGGGATCTTGTTTAGAAGGCTGAGTAGTTCCAGATCTGGTATGGATTTGATGTTTCAGCCATATATCAGTTGTAGATCTGAATATTAACCTACATCAGCTGAAGCTCCTCATATAAAATGTTGTCAAGTCTTTCTGCAGCTTTTCCAATTGTTTCTGCTATTATTTTTGAAGGATTCTTGCTCTTTCTTCAAGTAAATCCAATACTTCTACAAAGGAACTTGATTATAGATCTGATTTCTTGATGCCATACTATAACATGAGTCTAATGGCTGATTTCTAGTGTCTTCCAGCAGAAACTGCGCAATTTCTAAAGGATGGTTTCTCTATTTACCAACTCTCTCCTTTAGCTGATTTTCAGCTAGTGTTGATTGTGGGAGATCTGTTAAAACCTCTAAACTCATTTATTTTTGCCGAAAATTTTCTTGAGGTCCGACACAGCCTAAAATAAGGGAACACAGCCCTATTCTACATTATTTTCACACTGGCTTGCTTATACAATGTCCTCCTTGAGCCTATTGCAGATTTTCCTGAGAGTGGAATTTAGCGCTTCTTCCTTGGTTGGTTTTTACTTCTCTTTTGGATCCATTGTTTAGATCTATAGATCTAAGGTTCCTAAGAGCATAAAACTCTAAGATGAGTGTGTCATTCCCACACTTGCTGTGTTCCACCATTCTTCTATAGACAAAGTCTGGAATGGGCCAGGAAGCCTCTGGATTTCACCCTTCCTTGTGAAGGTGATGCATCTAGTAAATGCCCTCGTAGTAACCCAGTTTAAGGAAATTTTTTTTTTTTTTCCGAATTCACTGGGGTTTCCCCTCTATTCCCATAATCATTGAAATAATGAATTCAGAATTCTAACCTTACTTCCCTTTTGATATAATTCCCTCTAGCACTTGATAGAAATTTTTTTTTTTCAATAATATAACCATAGGCTATATGGATATACTTACCTTTCACTAACCTCTCCTAACACTTTATACATTCAACTCATATATTTTTGGAATTCCCTATATACTACACCCATATATCTATGTATCCACATATATATAGAGCTAACATCCTTAATACACACATATATATATATATATGTAGAGGTCATTATATAGATATATCTATCACATATGCTACTTGCATATATAGTCTTTGGCACTTTTACTTTAAGGAGCATATGTATAGTACTTATAGGTATATATAAAATATATGGGTTCAAAATATTTTGTATAACATATCTTGCATACATATTCTTTGGCAATATTAACTCAAGGAACATATATCTATATATCGCATCTATATTTATATATATATCATATACATGTCCAACCCTTTTATATAATTTATTGGAACTTGGCTCTTCTTTCACCAATTTTGATACCTTGCATACACATAAATATAATTTTAATAGATTATATATATATATAACGTTAACACTTATATATATATATATATATAATCTTCCACAACTCTCATAATTATCGAACTAATAACCCACTTGTGACATTTAGATAACGATAATTATATGGATATCAATATCAATAACCTTAAGTCACGGTCAAAGAAAGGTTGTTCTATCTATGTATATCAAATGCGTTATTTACATTTTCTCACCACGTAAATAGGTATCGCGTAGTCCATCCACGCATATACGATCACGACTGTTGCCATTACGGTTGCTATTTACTGTGGTTACGTCTGACGGCGTCGGGTATCCGATGACCACTCCTTTACGCAAACCCTAACCCGTCGAATTTGTACTACTTGATTTCGTGTTTTTACAGCAATTGATATTGATCTGGTCAAGTTTACTTGTAAATGCCGGTTTTCTTATTGTGACAGGGTTGCGTGCAGGACGAGGAAGGACTGGGTACAACTGCGATCCGTCTTTGGAGCTAGGTTGTCTGCACGCGTCTCGCCCTCTTTCGCCACAGGTTTCCGGATTCCACATTAACCGGCTTTTGGCTCTGGACCGAGACTGCTCGTTTTCAAATCGGTACTACACCTCCAGAGCAAGAAACCTTGGCTCATCGCCAGCTGTAGGAGGAAATAGAAAATATCATTTCGGTGGCGATGCACTTATGAGTTCTCAGAATTTCTGAGGGTCAGGTACGTCGACACAAGTTTAAATATTATTAACTTTACAGTCGGGTATACTTGCTACAGCTCGGTTTGCTTCTCAAAATCATTCTTGGGATTTCGTAAGACGCTGGCTGCGGGGTGACAGTGCCACCCTACTCGCCCGTACGTTTGGCGATTGATTTCTAGGGTTCTCATTCTTATTATTAACCCTTCTTTGCCTCCGGAGTCATTAGGCTTCGGTTCGCCCTTGGTGTAGACGGTTGTTCTTTCCTTCAGCTTTATGG
Source organism: Pinus albicaulis (assembly GCA_034641835.2). Taxonomy (NCBI): domain Eukaryota; kingdom Viridiplantae; phylum Streptophyta; class Pinopsida; order Pinales; family Pinaceae; genus Pinus; species Pinus albicaulis. The sequence continues at coordinate 115,647,103 of CM076577.1, read as the reverse complement.
GGTTTCAGGTTGTTGGTTTGTTTCAGGTATCAGTTTTCTGATTTACAGAGTGCGATTTCCATCTCAGAACCTTCTAAGGGTTTATTGGAAGGTCGTTTCTTACCTGCATATCTTCTTCGTGGTAAAGATCTCTCTCTCTCCATTTTATACTACACTATTCCTTGCATTTTAAATCAATTTTATCGACCATTGCTTCGATCTCTGTATGACACGGCGTATGATTCCTTTTTTTTTTTTTTTTCAGGCTTTCATAGCTAGCTTTAACTTCTTATTTTGATTTTTCTGGTGTACAGGTTTCTGGTTCACCGATTCGTCAAATGGTGACTGGAAGAGCGGCTACGATTATGTTGACTGAGAGTCTGCTGTAGGAGGGTTTACCATCCTAGCTCATTTCTCTGCTAGTCACATGACTACTTGCCGAGTACAGGTGAAATGACCTCGCGCCAGATTACTTGGCCATTTTCCTAATTTTATTTCCTCACCAATTCTCTTCGTTCCCTGGTTAGGTTGTGTCAATTTCCATTCAATCATGAAACATCATTTCATCCTTTTATATGCATGTAAACGCTAAGGATTAATCTACCACTCTGTCCGGAGTTCGATGTCTTGTTTATCCACGTGGTTTTACTAATCCTCTGCCCAGCCTCAGCGTTCATATGCTGCAGGGGATAACTAATCCACCCCTCTGTATATTTTTGTTTTTGTTTTTGTTCATCTGCTAACTACAACAGTATCCACCTGGTTTATGGCTCGCTGATTAGGGCCGCATGTAGATTTTCGGTTTATATCTATGTTTTATTGGTAGGGATATTTATCCATTAACTTCATTTTAACCATACAAATAGCTGGGTACTTCATTCACATTCACCTAGTCGTATTCTCTGTCTTTCTGGTTTATTCGACCCTCGGAAGTGGGTTTAAATAGGAATTCGATTTACCACAGGGGTTTGGAAGTTGCGACCCAAGCTGTACGCACAGGAGTGAAATAACTTAATTCCGCGCTCCCAGTTCATTCATGTTTGTGCTACAATAATGGTAGAAGTATAGGAGCAAAAGAAATCATAGCTCGTCTTTCCGTGTATGTTTAATAATGCAGGTTTTAAAATATATATAGATACATCGTCCTATTCGTTTTTCGTTTATGTACACACACATCATCGTTTTATTATACAGCAGTCTTTTACGTATCAAGTTTGAAAAGGACTCAAGCGCTGTGAGCGCGAGTCCCATACAAAGAAATGAAAGTAACCATCATGGAATCTCATAGTTGACTCCTCATTTACTTCGTATCGTTGTATGGTTCGGCTCTATAGTATTTACATCCACTGCTCATTTGTACTATGTTATTAACACATATTGTTGCACGAGCTCGCGGCGCTTATTTTTCTTTTGTTTTGGGGTCGTTTTGCATGTATATACTCAATAATACTTTGAGCCGTGGACATTCCTTATGGTTTAAATGTTACTACTATATAGGTATACCTCATTGTTATTCGGTGTTAAATGACCTATTTTGTTTTAAGTTCTCGATTCCTATTTCTATATACATGTTCTCACGGAATATTCTGATGCAATTGTTGACTATTAGTGAGTCATTAATTTAACTCACCGCTCTCACTCTTTACTTTTAATGCATATACACCCACATGCATTGTCATTATTTTAATTCATGGCTCTTTTGTTTGATTTTTCTCTGGATATGTACAGGTATGTATTCGGTAGTACTTGATTAAAGGTCTAATTTTTAATTTAAGTCTTTGGCCATTACACTTGTTTCAAGGATGAGGAGTAAATCTAGAAATTTAACCATATAGACGTGTGAAGGTTATAAAACCCCTATAGACTAGAAATGTTCTTTCTCATAGCATAAATTTCAAATGTCATACTCTAATGTTTTCACTTCATTCATTCTGGATTCGCACCATGAGGTCTCAATTCTACTACTATATTTTTCCAGCATACACATAAGTATAAGCTATCACCTTGATATCTACAGGGAACAAAATAACATTTAATCATCTGTAGAGGCTAAGTAACTTCAGATTTAAACCGATCTTGGTTTAGAGTTTCTGGAGTTTCTACTCTATGGAGTTCTGGTCTACAACTAAACAGAATCTGGAAGGTGTTAGCCTTAGGATGGACGCTGTTAAATGTAGTACTAAAATCAATCATGCAATTTTTCTTGAATTTTTATATGTAGCTAATTCATACCATCATAAAATAGAGTAACAAGAATTTTCAAAACATACCAGAATCTGCAAATGACCAGCCTCCCAACCTTAGAATCCTCTTTATCTCCCAGGATTCACCCCCGAGCAGAGATCACCTCCTAGAATAGATCAACCTCTGATCTGCCTAGGAGAAGCTTATTTAAGCTCATATTTCCCCAAAGCATGTTTCTAATTCTGCGTCCAGAATAACAGGATGATTTCTTTCCTGTTTAGCCTAGGCTTCCCATTTTGGGATTCTTTAAAGCTGCTTTAAGCTTTTCCTCAGCTTTTCCATCTTTTTCTCACCTCTTCCCAACTACTCCTCTTCATTGGGGAAATTTAGATTCCTCCTCAAATCTAAATTAATTTCTTTCAAGGATTTTTGAAAGATTTTTGGGGATTTGTTGCCTTACCCATCCTCATGGATTTGGCAAGTGATCTCAAATTCTCTTTTTGGTCAAAATGCACAATCATTTTATTTATTTCCTCAAATAAAATATGCAAATACATTCACACCATACTCATCCCTTGGGTCCACCCCCTTAGGATTAAAGTTCAAATGTCTAACTTTTAAAAATTCAACACACAAATTGGGGGTGTTACATATTCCCCCTCTGAAAATAAACACCGTCCTCGGTGTTCTTATTCAACTACTAGAGTTCATTTAAACAGAAATGGATATCTCTCCATCATTTCAGCTTCCCTTTCCCAAGTGGCTTCTTCAGCAGTAAAGTGATTCCACTGCACCTTTACTCTGACCACTGTTCTGTTTCTCAATTCAATTTCTTCCCGCTCCAATATTTGAAGCGGTTCTGGCAGAAACTCCCCTTCTGGTTCCACCTGTACAACATTCCAATCAACTATGTGAGAAGCATCATGTACATATCTTTTTAATAATGAAATATGAAACACATCATGCACTCTAATATGGGGTGGTAAGGCCAGCTTGTAAGCTACTGGTCCCACCCTTTCTAACACTTCAAAAGGCCCACAATATCTAGGTGCAAGTTTTGCAAAACTTCCAGCATAAAGTGTGCTCTTTTTGGGTTTGATGCGTAAATACACATGATCCCCCACTTTGAATTCTCGGTGCACTCTTTTCTTATCAGCATAGCTTTTCTGGCGGTCTTGTGCTGTCTTGATATTTCTTTGTATCTGTTTGACAATTCTCTCCATCTCTTGTAGTGCATCTGGTCCCAACACCAGTTTATCCTCTAGCTGACTCCAACTCAAGGGAGTACGGCACTTTCTCCCATAAAGTGCCTCAAACGGACTCATCTTAATAGAAGATTGATAGCTGTTATTATAGGCAAATTCAGCTAAATGCAGATATTCCTCCCACTTTGATGGTCTATCCATCACATACATTCTCAACATATCCTCTAAAATTTGATTCGTTCTCTCTGTTTGCCCGTCAGTTTGAGGGTGATAGGCGGTACTAAAATTCAGTTTAGTACCCATCCCTCCAAACAATCCCTTCCAAAATGCTGCTGTAAACTTAGCATCTCGATCTGAAACAATTACTTTGGGAACTCCATGAAGCCTTACTATCTCCTTCAAGAAAACATTTGCTACTTGAGCTGTTCCGAAAGTAGATTTCACTGGTATAAAGTGGGCAGCTTTGGTTAAAGTGTCTACTACTACCATTACAGAATCATGTTGATATTTGGTTCTAGGTAGTCCTGTTATAAAATCCATGGAAACTGTGTCCCATTTCCATTCTGCAATTGGCAGGGGATTTAAAAGCCCTGCTGGGTGTTGATGCTCAACTTTGACTAACTGACATTCCATACATCTACTTAAATACTCTGCCACATCTCTTTTCATTCCTGGCCAGAACAACTTCTTCTTCAAGGCTGTTAACATCTTTTGATATCCTGGATGTCCTGCATAGGGCTGTTTGTGATATTCATCTAGAATTTCTCTTTTCAATGACTCTATATTTGGAATATACAACCTGTTTTTATAATAGAGCAGTCCTTGTTGGTTTTTAGTGAAATCAGTTTTATCCCTTGTCTGTAGTTTCACCATGAGTGCTTCATAGTTGGGATCTTGAATTGCTGCTTTTTCCACCAATTCCTCTATCCCCATATGGGCACTACTTCCCATGCTGTTTAAATTTTGACAAGCATTTCTACTTAATGCATCAGCAACTTTATTCTCCTTCCCCTTGATATGCTTTATGTCCATATCAAATTCACTTAGAAAGGACATCCATCTGGCTTGTCTTGCATTCAGGTCAGTTTGGGAGAAAAAATATTTGAGGCTAATATGATCAGTCATCAATGTGAACTTCTTCCCCAGCAGATAGTGCCTCCACATTTTTAAAGCATGGATAACAGCTGCAAATTCTAAATCATATGCACTGTAATTCTGTTCATGAGTTTTCAATTTCCTAGACTCATAGGCAATAACTGAATTTTCCTGCAATAGGACTCCTCCTAGCCCCTCTCTGCAAGCATCTGTACATACCACAAACTCTTTATCAGGATCAACAATTTTTAATATAGGGGCTGAAATAAGTTTTTGTTTCAATTGTTCGAAACTGGTTTGACATTTCTCTGTCCACACGAACTTAACACCCTTCCGTTGTAATGAGGTTATGGGATTTGCTATAGCAGAAAATCTCTCCACAAATCTGCGATAATAGCCTGCAATTCCCATAAATGATCTTACTGCTGAGACATCAGTGGGGACTGGCCATTCTTTAATGGCTTTTATCTTTTCAGGGTCAACTGCCAACCCTTTTTCAGAAATAATATGACCCAAATAGTGAATTTTATCTTTATAAAATTCACATTTTCTGAACTTGGCATATAGTTGGTTTTCTTTTAAAGTCTGCAACACTATTCTCAGATGTTCCTTATGTTCATCTTCATTTTTAGAATAGACTAAGATATCATCTATGAACACAAGAAAAAATTTGTCCAAAAACTTGTTTAACACACTGTTCATCAAGCACATAAATGTGGCAGGGGCATTTGTCAGACCAAAAGGTAGGACTACAAATTCGTAGTGTCCATACCAGGTTCAGAAAGCTGTTTTGCTAATGTCTTCTTCTTTGATTCTGAGCTGGTGATACCCAGTCCTTAAGTCAATCTTTGAAAAGACTGAGGCCCCTCTCACTTGATCAAAAAGGTCATCAATTCTAGGAAGTGGATATCTATTCTTAATGGTCAACTTGTTCAGTTGCCGATAATCAATGCACATCCTAAAAGTTCCATCCTTCTTTTTAACAAATAAAACAGGTGCTCCCCATGGAGACACACTTGGTCTGATGTAACCTTTATCCAATAATTCTTGCAGCTGCATCTTCAGCTCCATCAATTCTGGTGGACTCATCCGATAGGGGGCTCGGGAAACAGGTGTGGCTCCCGGTACCAGATCGATTGAAAAATCAATCTCTCTTTTGGGGGGAAGATGAGGGATTTCCTTGGGAAAGACTTCCTTAAATTCTCTGATGACTGGTATAGCATCCAGAACCTCTTCCTCAGTTTTCTGTTCTATTTCTTCTACATGCACTGCATAGACTTGGTATCCTTTTCTAGCTGTTCTTTTCAATTGTAAGGCTGATATTTGTCTTACTGAAATGGACTTTGGTTTCCCTTTTAGTGTAAAAGGTTTCCCTTCTTCATCCACACAATGTAGGGTTTTATCCCAGCAGTTCATCAGAGCTTTCTTCTTTTCCAGCCAATCCATTCCTATTAGCAGATCATAGGATCCTAATGGCAATATGTTCAAATTTACTTCTGTTGTAAAGCCATTTAATTGTATTGTTGTTTTAGGCAATTTATGTGTGACTTTTCTCTTAGTTCCAGTGGCCAGCTGTACCAACCACGACTGCTGAAATTTTTCAGGTTTAATTTTACATTTTTCTACAATTCCAGGACTAATGTAACTCAAAGAAGCACCTGGATCAATCAAAACAGTAATAGATAGGCCAGAAATCTTACACTCCATTTCCACCATGGTTTCTTGATGTTCTGCTTGCCGATTTTCCAAGGCTGCACTGATAGTTGGTATATTTTTGGCTATGTCATTTACTGTTGTTGCCTCTCGCTCTCTGCTGATCATGTGTATATTTCGATGGGGGCAGTCCCTCATCATATGGGGCTCTTCACAGCCCCAACATTTCAGAGGTTCCTTCATTCTAACTATCCCTTCCTTTTTATTGTTCCCTTCTACTGGTTTTGAAGCCACTTGGGACTGAGCAGTTTGACTTTCCTTTGGTTTATTGAATTTTTTCCGCTGATGATCTCTACCAAAATTTCTTAGATATGCTGGTTTTGGTCTTTTACCTTTGAACTCACCCTTGTTCAGCCAGCTCTTCCCTTGTTCAGCTTTACCTTTAAACTGCTGATAGCATAATCTTGCTTTTCTAACAGCCTCATCCATCGTCTTTGGATTGTCAAATTCAATTTTCTCCTTGTACACAGTAGGCAAACAATTTAAAAACCTTTGCACTTTTGCCTTTTCTTCCCTAATGTAAGGGACATACCTCAGTAAATTAGTAAACTTAGTGAAAAACTCATCAATAGTGAGCTGCCCTAGCCTAAGTTCATGGAATTCTTTTGCTTTATCGTCATAATAACGTTCATTTAAATAACGACTTTTGAACTTAGTCTGAAAATCTTCCCAAGTAACTGTCCTTTCATCAATGGCATGCACCATTTTTGTCTCTTCCCACCAGAGTGTAGCTTTTCCTTGTAGCTGGTACACAGCTAATCTAGCCTTCAGATTGCTCTCATATTCATAAACTTGAAAATACTTGATCATGTTCAGCAACCAAGCTTCAGCATCCACCTCCTTCTCCCCATCATAGGAAGGAGGTTTGATCTTTATAAATTCTCCCTGCAATTCTCTTTTCTGTTTATGCTGCTGTTTAGCAGCATCATCATCATCAGACTCATACATCTTTCTCTTTCCGGAACCTTCGCCTTCCTGGCTGTTCCGGGAAGTTAGTTCTCTGATGAGCTTTTCCTGCTCCTTACTGGCTGATGACAACATGTCATTCTGGCTTCTCAGTTCAGCCAATTCCATTTGTAACTACAAGGAGTTCTTGTCCACTCTTCCTCTACGAAGGTTTACATTTCATCCATCTATAACACATATATATCCTCTAGAAGATTGGTATATGGCATATACCACTTATACATATCTTAAATCCACATATAACATATATGTAATTTAAATTCCTATATAACACATAGGAGATTTGTATATAGTATATACAACTTATACATACCTTAAATCCATCTAGAACACATATGAAATTTTAAGTTCATATATAATATATATTTATCACATATATATATACCCCATGGGAGATTTATATAAAGCATATGCAATATCTACCTATGTTAAATCCATATATGCCACATATATAAGTTAAGTTATTGTAGAGCACATATACCTCACTTAGTAGACTTGTAGATCGCATATATATATATATCGCCGGTACCTATCTAAATCAACTATATATATATATTTAGACAAGGTTGATTGAAAATGGCATGCGGCCATATACAATTATCAACATACATATATCGATCTATTTTAATCTATAGGCATATATATTTATACCCCATAATATAATTATGGAAGGGCGCAGGTATTATGTATATATATATATATATACGGTTTCGACGCCTCTCAACGGCAAGTAGTTTGCCGCTTTCCCCATATCAATTTTTTTTTTTTGACCTGGGAAAATTTAATAGCATCCATAGAATCCGGCGTTGGCTAATTATAAAAGTTAATCAATGGCATGTATGGGCCGGGTGGATACATCTGTACCTACGAACCGTCAAGAACTTTCTGCATTTGAATGATTGAATTTGTGAAATGCGTCAGTCCATTATTCGTAACTTACGATGACTGATATTGCGTGCCGTCTTGCGGAATTAAACACGACGTGGCACTGTCTTTTCGGCTAATGCAGTACGCCTACTTCACCAGCACCTGCGTGGCGTAAACCCTATGCACTCCGGATTGAAGTTTGACAGTTTAGCTCTGGCTTGTGAATCGAACCTCTGCCTATACGCGCGTCCTGTGTCTACTCCCTATTCGTACTACGTAGTATTTGTCTGGCCGCCTAACGCAGGATCCAGTACCACTAGGTTTTGACGGTTACAGGGTTTATAATGTTTTGCTGGTTCTGTTTGCAGAAGCAATGTATCCTTCTTGGGATGAAGGAGCTGCGTACCGAAGTCCTGGTCCAGTGCTAACTCGACGGTTGGCACTTCTACTGCAACCATTGCTAACTCCTTGTACCTCATATCAGTTTCGCTAGGGTTTCCCAATTCACCTCGGGATTCTCTGCGGATTTGAAGCAGTGACATTAGGGTAGGTTTGTTCTTTTAAACCGAGACTCTTCGGTCGAACAACTTGCCAGGCCCTCTCAAACTCTGTTTTCTTCCCAGTGGCAGACCCTCTATCACCTGTCTTTCCCAGGCAGGGAGTCGGCCTCCTCATTCGAACCATTAGAGTGTTAAAAATCCTTAGTTAATTTCCCTGCTCGGTGGAAACCCTATTCTTGTTTTCTGCGAGAAGTCTGATTACAAGTCGGTTATTTCTGCAGTCGATGTCTATGGCTTGCATCGAAATCTTTGTAGGTATGCTATTGGACGACTTTCCAAAGATCGAACGAGTTTACTGTAGGTTTAAGTTTATTTATCTACGTTTGATCTGTTTTGGTGGTTGGAATCAACGGCGATTAGGATTCTTCAATTTCTAATCTCGCCGTTAGGTTCTATCTGGATTTACTGGCTGTTTTAACACCGGTTCAAATGAGGAAAGGATACCGACTTATAGTGTCGGTCTTCCACCTTCCGGAACAACACTTACCCCCGTTACTCTTATTAATTCTGGTTATGATGATCGGCCTTCTGAGCGCACGTCGTGTACGCGGCTTTGGGAGAATTAACCTACTGTTTCTGGTTTATTTTGTTTCATTTCCTCTACGACTTTAAACATGCCGTGACCTAGTTTATTTCTACGTAGCTCATGAAGTCGGATATGATGTGGTTTACAGTCTTTTTATTTCACTCGTTTGCCAAAGTAACTGAGCTGCGTCGTTATGGTAGGATCGCTCGGTGTTGATGCGATTACCGTTTTTTTTTTCATATATATATTTTCCTGTATATCAGCCGCTACTAACATGAAAGGTGATTTTTCTGTCGGCAGGGAAGTTGCAACCGTGAGCAGCATTTTAGCGTGGGATCTGGTACCTCCTGACGATTTGGCTTATCGTTAGCAACAAAATTTTCAGAGTGCCATTGACTACAGCCGTCGGTAAATCCCTAGAGGTTCAAATGGCACCGGCGGAATGAGTTAATTGACTGCCGCGCCGTGTTATAGTTGTTTATTCATTTATTTGAATCATTACAGGGATCCTATATTAATTATCCCCCACTGTAGTATAATGATTCGTTTCGGCAATCCTTTTTTTTTCGTTGTGTTTTGTTCCACACGTACATATATATCATATATATATATATATATATATATACTCCATTTTACTAAGCCGATCCGAGGTCACATTCTAATCATAAAATGCATAGTTACAATTCTTGCTTAGGTTTTCCTTTTTACTTATACGCGCTCATTTATAATATACATGTTTAAATCTCCTCACTTTTTGTTTTGACCGAAAAGGTTTATATGTATATAGAATAGCGCATATATAGTCTATGCGAAAGGAACCTATTGATAATTGTTATTTGATACGTAGTAGCATATATATATATAATGTTGAAGAATGCTTACCCATGAATTTGATAGTCATTTGGAAGATGTTAGTAGAGTATACATTTAATCTATAACCATATTACTCATTTCAAAGTTTTGCGGTAAATACCTTTTTCAATTACAATGATCTTTATTTCAAGATTTAATAGTACCATTAGATTTAATATGTACAGGCAGGATGGGATAAGAGCTATTATGCTCTTATAATTTTTTTTTCTTCTCTTTATAGATAAGAGGTAGTGTTGAAATCGAGATTCTTAACTATAAATTAAATCTTTGTCTAGGATATATAATTCAAGGACTAAAGGTAGAACTAGAAGTGAAACCTATTCTCTTATAACAAATATAAAGATTCTAGAAAATAGAGTTACTATATTTTTTTTGTACAATTTCAAATGTCATATTCAAATGATCCTACCCTCTTCTCTTAGAGTGGTACTATGTAACTTTATTTTCTGCTATAATGTTTTTCTAGCATACACATAACCATGTAACATCACCTTTGTGTCTACTGGGATCAAAACCATAATTAGTCATCGGTAGAGGCTAAGTAACTTCAGATTTAAACCGATATTGGTTTAGAGATTCTGGAGTTTCTACTCTATGAACTGTCTGGTCTACAACGATACAAAATCTGGAAGGTGAATGCCTAAGGATAGATTCTGTTAAATGTAGAACCAAAACTTTTCATTGTCATAAAATTAAATTTTATATGTAGCCAATTCATACTGTAATAAGACATAGGAACCAGACTTTCAGAACATACCACAAAATCTGCAAAATGACCAACCTCCCAACCTTAGAGTCCTCTTTATCACCCAGGACTCACCCCCGAGCAGAGATCACCTCCTAGCACAGATCAACCTCTGATCTGTCTAGGAGCAGCTTATTTAAGCTCATAATTCTCCAAAGCATGTTTTTAATTATGCGTCCAAAATAGCAGGATGCTTTCTTTCCTGTTTAGCCTAGGTTTTCCATATTGGGATTCTTTAAAGCTGCTTTAAGCTTTTCCTCAGCTTTTCCAGCTTTTTCTCACCTCTTCCCAACTACTCCTCTTCATTGGGGAAATTTAGATTCCTCCTCAAATCTAAATAAATTTCTTTCAAGGATTTTTAGAAAGATTTTTGGGGATTTGTTGCCTTATCCATCCTCATGGATTTGGCAAGTGATCTCTAATTCTCTTCTTGGTCAAAATGCACAATCATTTTATTTATTTCTTCAAATAAAATATGCAATTACATTCACACCATACTTATCCCTTGGGGTCCACCCCCTTAGGATTAAAATTTAAATGTCTAACTTTCAAAAATTCAACACACAAAATTGGGGGTGTTACATATTCCCCCCTCCGAAAATAAACACAGTCCTCGGTGTTGTTATTCAACTACTAAAGTTCGTTAAACAAAAATGGATATTTCTCCATTATTTCAGCTTCCCTTTCCCGGGTGGCTTCTTCGACGGTAAAGTGCTTCCACTTGCACCTTTACTGCGACCACTTTGATTCGTTTCTCAATTCAATTTCTTCTCGCTCCAATATTTGAAGCGGTTACGCGAAACTCCCTTACAGTTCCACACGTACAACATTCCAATCAACTATGTGAGAAGCATCATGCACATATCTTTTTTAATAATGAAACATGAAATACATTATGCACTTTAACATGGGGTGGTAAGGCCGGCTTGTAAGCCACTGGTCCCACCCTTTCCTAACACCTCAAAAAGGCCCACAATATCTAGGAGCCGGTTTGCACAACTTCGCATAAAGTGTGCTCTTTTTGGGTTTAATGCGCAAATACACATGATCCCCCACTTTGAATTCTCGATGCACCCTTTTCTTATCAAGCATAGCGCTTCTGTCGGTCTTGTGCTTGTCTTTATATTTCTCTGTATTTGTTTAACAATTCTTTACATCTCTTGTAGTGCATACTGGGTCCCAACACCCGGTTTATCCTCACGGTTGACTCCAACTCAAGGGAGTACGGCACTTTCTCCCATAGAGTGCCTCAAACGGACTCATCTTAATAGAGGATTGGTAGTTATTATTATAAGCAAACTCGACTAGATGCGGATACTCTTCCCACTTTGATGGTCTATCCATCACATACATTCGCAACATATCCTCCAATATTTGATTCGTCCTTTACTGTCACGCCCATCTGTTTGAGGGTGATAGGAAGTACTAAAATTGAGCTTAGTACCCATCCCTCCAAACAACCCTTTCCAAAAATCTCTGCTGTAAACTTAGCATCTCGATCCGAGACAATTACTTTGGGCACCCCATGAAGCCTTACTATCTCCTTCGGAAAACATTTGCTACTTGAGATGCATTCGAAAGTAGATTTGGTCAGTATAAAGTGAGCGACTTTGGTTAAAGTGTCTCACTACTACCATTCTTGAATCATGTTGGTATTTGGTTTTGGGTAGTCTCGTTATAAAATCCATGGAAAGCGTATCCCATTTCCATTACGCAATTGGCGGGGGATTTAAAAGCCCCTGCTTTGGGTGTTGATGCTCAACTTTGACTAGTTGACACTCCATACATTTACTTAGATACTACTGCCACATCTCTCTTCATTCCCAGCTTGAACGACTTCTTTTTCAAAGTGTTAACATCTTCTGGTACCCTGGATGTCTGCATAGAGTCTGTTTGTGATATTCATCTAGTATTTCTCTTTTCAATGACTCTATATTTGGAATATACAACTTTGTTTTTATAATAGAGCAACCCTTGTTGGTTTTTTAGTGAAATCGGTTTCATCCCTTTTCTGTAGTTTCACCAAGAGGGCTTCATAGTTGGGATCTTGTTTTTTTCGCTTCTCCCACCAATTCTTCTATCTCCATCTGGGCACTACTCCCAATCTTGTTTAAATGTTGACAAGCATTTCTACTTAAGGCATCAACAACTTTATTTTATTTTCCCCTTGATATGTTTTTATGTCCATATCAAATTCACTTAGAAAAGACAGACCATCCGGCTTGTCTTGCATTCGAGTCGGTTGGGAAAAAGAAATATTTAAGGCTAATATGATCGGTCATTAATGTGAACTTCTTCCCCAGCGGATAGTGCCTCCACATTTTTAAAGCATGAATAACAGTACACTAAATTCCAAATCATATGCACTATAATTATGTTCATGAGTTTTCAATTTCCTAGACTCATAGGCAATAAGCTGAATTTTCTTGCAATAGGACTCCTCCTAGGCCCTCTCTGCAAGCATCTGTACATACCACAAACTCTTTATCGGGGATCAGCAATTTTTTAATATAGGAGCTGAAATAAGTTTATACTTTCAATTGTTCGAAACTGTTTTGACATTTCTCGATCCACACGAACTTAACACCCTTCCTTTGTAATGAGGTTATGGGATTTTCTATCGCGAGAAAATCTCTCCACAAATCTGCGATAATAACTGCAATTCCCATAAATGATCTTCTTTACTTTGAGACATCGGTGGGGGATTTGGCCATTCTTTAATGGCTTTTATCTTTTCAGGGTCAACTGCCAACCCTTTTTCAGAAATTATATGACCCAAATATTGAATTTTATCTTTATAAAATTCACATTTCTTGAACTTGGCATATAGCTGATTTTCTTTTCAAAGTTTGCAACACTATTCTCGGGTGTTCCTTATGTTCTTCCTCATTTTTTGGAGTAGACTAAGATATCATCTATGAACACAAGAACAAATTTGTCCAAATACTTATTCAACACACTCTGTTCATCGGACACATAAAAGTGGCGGGGGCATTCGTCAAACCAAAAGGTAGGACTACAAATTCGTAATGCCCATACACGGTTCGAAATGCTGTTTTGCTGATGTCTTCTTCTTTAATTACGAGCTTTGGTGATACCCGGTCCCTGAGGTCTATCTTGGAGAAAGACTGAAGCTCCTCTCACTTGATCAAAAAGATCATCAATTCTAGGAAGTGGATATCTATTCTTAATGGTCAACTTGTTCGGTTGACGATAATCAATACACATCCTAAAGGTTCCATCCTTCTTTTTAACAAATAACACAGGGTGCTCCCCATGGAGACACACTTGGTCCGATGTAACCCTTATCCAATAATTCTTGCGAGTGCATCTTCGGCTCCATCGATTCGGCGAGCTCATCAGATAAGGAGCTCGGGAAATAGGTGTAGCTCCCAGGCACCGAAATCTATAGAAAAGTCAATCTCTCTTTTGGGGGGGGAAGATGAGGGATTTCCTTGAGGAAAGACTTCCTTAAATTCTCTCGATGACTTTGGTATAGCATCCAGTAACTCTTCCTCAGTTTTTCTGTTCTATTTCTTCTATATACACTTTGCATAGACTTGGTATCCTTTTCTAGCTTTGTTCTTTTCAATTGTAAAGGCTGATATTTGTCTTACCACAATGGGTTTTGATTTCCCTTTTAGGGTAAAAGGTTTCCCTTCCTCATCTACACAATGCGAGGGTTTTATCCCGGCGAGTTCATCGAGGCTTTCTTCTTTTCTAGCCAATCCATTCCTATCGACGGATCATAGGATCCTAATGGCAATATGTTCAAGTTTACCTCTGTTGAAAAACCATTCAATTCAATTGTTGTTTTGGGCAATTTATGTGTGACCTTTCTCTTAGTTCCGGTGGCAGATTTGTACCAACCATGAGCTGCTGAAATTTTTCGGGTTTAATTTTACATTTTTTCTACAATTCCAGGGACTAATGTAACTCAAAGAAGTATCTGGATCAATCAAAACGATGAATGGGTAGGTCAGAAATCTTACCCTTCATTTCCACCATGGTTGCTTGATGTTACTGCTTGTCGATTTTCCAGGGGTTGCATGATGGTTGGTATGTTTTACGGCTATGTCATTGTGTGGTTGTTGCCTCTTTGCTCTCTCGCTGATCATGTGTATATTTCGATGAGGGGCAGTCCCTCATCATATGGGGTTCTCCACGAGCCCCAACATTTCGGGAGGTTCCTTCATTACGATTGTCCCTTCCTTTTTATTGTTCCCTTCTACTGGTTTTGAAACCACTTGGGGATCGAGCGATCGACTTTCCTTTGGTTTGTTGAACTTTTTCCTTTGATGATCTCTACCAAAATTCCTTAAATATGCTTTGGTTTTGGTCTCTTTCCTTTGAACTCTCCCTTGTTCATCCAGCCCTTCCCTTGTTCGGTTTTACCTTTAAAGCTGCTGATAGCATAATCTTGCTTTTCTAACAACTTCATCCATGGTCTTTGGGTTGTCAAACTCAATTTTCTCCTTGTACACAGTAGGCAAACAATTTAAAAACCTTTGCACTTTTTCCTTTTCTTCCCTAATGTAAGGAACATACCTCAGTAAATTAGTAAACTTTGTGACAAACTCATCAATAGTGAGCTGCCCTAGCCTAAGTTCATGGAATTCTTTTGCTTTATCGTCATAATAACGTTCATTCAAATAACGACTTTTGAACTTAGTCTGAAAAATCTTCCCAAGTAGCTGTCTTTTCATCAATGGCATGCACCATTTTTGTCTCTTCCCACCCGAGTGTAGCTTTTCCTTGTAGGCTGGTACCACGACTAATCTAGCCTTCAGATTGCTCTCATATTCATAGACTTGGAAATACTTGATCATGTTCGGCAACCAAGCTTGAGCATCCTCCTCCTTTTCCCCATCATAGGAGGGAGGTTTGATCTTTCTAAATTCTCCACTGCAACTCTCTTTTACGCTTTGTTGATTTCTAGTTTGCATCCTCATCCTCGAGATTCATCCATCTTTCTTTTTCCGAACCTTCGCCCTCCTGGATGTTCGGGAAGTTAGCTCTTTGATGAGCTTTTCCCTGCTCCTTACGGGCGGATGACAACGAGTCATTTTGGCTTCTTAATTCAGCCAACTCTCGTTGCATCCCAGGTGCAACATAGCGATCTCGGGGCATTGGGATCGGGAAGTAGCAAACTCATCCGCGAGATCCACATAAATCCCTTCACCTTCAACCATTTCAACTGCACACACTTACAACACGGATTAGCAAAGTTTATCAACTTGGAAAAACAAAATATATAATAAGCAGTGAGCACAAAATGACGACCTCAAATTTTTGTAACTAGGGCTCAGATACCATTTGTAACGCCTCCGGTTTACCCTAAAAATAATTTTTCTTCCATTTGTAACTACAAGGAGTTCTTGTCCACTCTTCCCCTACGAAGGTTCACATTTCATCCATCTATAACACATATATATCACCTAGAAGATTGGTATATAGCATATACAACTTATACATATCTTAAATCCATATATAACATATATGTAATTTAAAGTTCATATATAACACATATATATGTCACATAGGAGATTTGTATATAGTATATACAACTTATACATACCTTAAATCCATATAGAACACATATGTAATTTAAGTTCATATATAACATATATATATCACATATATATATACCACATAGGAGATTTATATATAGTATATACAACTTATACATACCTTAAATCCATATAGAACACATATGTAATTTAAGTTCTTGTAGAGCACATATACATCACTTAGGAGAGTTTGTATATAGCATATATATATATGCAGTAGGGTACGTATCCAAATCAACTATATATATATTTGGACAAGGTTGATTGAAAATGGCATGCGACCCATATACAATTATCAAACATACATATATCGATCTATTTTAATCCATATGTATATATATTTATACCCCATGATATAATTATGGAAGGGCGCGAGTAGTTGTATATATATGTATAGGTTTCGACGCCTCTCAACGGCAAGTAATTTGCCGCTTTCCCCATATCATTTCTTTTTTTTGACCTAGGGAAATCTAATAGCATCCATAGTAAGCCGGCGTTTGCTGATTATAAAAAATTAATCGATGGCATATATGGGCCGGGTTGATACATCCGTACCGACGAACCGTCAAGAACTTTACTGCGTTTGAATGATTGAATTTGTGAAACGTGTCAATCCATTATTCGTAACTTGCTAGGACCGATATTGCGTGCCGTCTTGCGGAATTAAACACGGCGTGGCATCTGCCTTTCAGGCTAATGCGATACGCCTACTACACCGGCACTGCGTGGCGTAAACCCTATGCACTCCGGAATGAGTTTGACGGGTTTAGCTCTACGGTTTGTGAATCGAACCTCTCGCTATACGCGCGTCTCGTGTCTACTCCATATTCGTCTTGCGTAGTAGTTGTCCCGGCCGCCTAACGCGGGATCTAGTACCACTAGGGTTTGACGGTTACTGAGCTTTATAATGTTTTGCTGGTTACGTTTCGCGAAGCAATGTATCCTCCTTGAGATGAAGGAGCGGCGTACGCAGATCCTGGTCAGTGCTAACTCGACGGTTGGCACTTCGCCGCACCCATTGCTAATTTCGTGTACCCTCCTGTCCATTTCGCTAGGGTTTCCCAATTCACCTCGGGATTCTCTGCAGATTTGAAGCGATGAAATTAGGGTAGGTTTGTTCTTTTAAAGCGAGACCCTTCGGTCGATCAACTTGCCAGAGCCCTCTCTATTCTGTTTTCTTCCCGGTGGCGGACCCTCTGTTACTGTCTTGCCCGGGCGAGAGTCGGCCTCTCATTCGAACCTTTAGAGTGTTAAAAAATCCTTGGTTAAATTCCACAGCTCGGTTGAAACCCTATTCTTGTATTCTACGAGAAGTACGGTTCCAAGTCGGTTATTTACTGAGTCAATATCTATGGCTTGCATCGAAATCTTTGTAGGTATGCTATCGGTCGAACTTTCCAAAGATCGAACGAGTTTACTGTAGGTTTAAGTTTATTTATCTACGTTTGATCTGTTTTTGGTGGTCGGAATCAAAGGCGATTAGGATTCTTCAATTTCTAATCTCGTCGTTAGGTTCTATCTGGATTTCTGTTTGTTTTAACAATGGTTCAAGCGAGGAAAGGATACGGAGCTTACGAGTGTCGGTCTTCCACCTTCCAGGAACGAAACTTACCCCCTTTACTCTTATTGTTACGGTAATGATGATCGGCCTCCCGAACGCACGTCGTGTACGCGGCTTTAGTGAGGTTTAACCTCATCGCTTTCGGTCTATAAAAAAAATCATGTGAACGATTTGCGGGAGCTTACCTACGCAGGGATCTGTCGTGGTCCTTTACGTTGGTTGCGTCGATTCATATTTTTTTTCGTTTCCTCTACGAATTTAAACATGCCGTGACCTAGTTTGCTTCTGCGTGGCTCATGAAAATCCGATATGATGTGATTTACGATCTTTTTATTTCACTCTTTTTCCAAAGTAAAGCCGAGCTGCTTAGTTATTGTCGGGTCGATCGGTGTTGATGTGATTACCGTTTTTTTTTCACATGTATATATATTCACGTATATCAGCCGCTACTAACACGAAATGTGATTTTTTCTCTGCGCGAGGACGTTGCAAGCTGTAGGGCGGCGTTTTAGCGTGGGATCCGGTACCTCCCGATGATTTGGTTTATCGTTAGCAACAAAATCTTGAGTGCCCATTGACTACTGACGATCGGTAAATCCCGAGAGTTTCATATGACACGAGGGCGGAATGAGTTAAGCGGTCGCCCACGCAGTTCTATAGTTGCTTATTCATTTATTTAAATCATTACTGGAGGTCATATATTAATTATCCCCCCAATGTAGTATAAATGATTCGTTTCGGAAATCTCTTTGTGTTTTGTTCCACACGTACATATATATCATATATATATACTCCATTTTAATAAGCCGATTCGATGTGACATTTTCTTTTTTTTTCCTCATAAAATGCATAGCTACGATTCGTGTTTAGGTTTTTCCCTTTAACTTATACGAGCTCATCTTTATTATACATGTTTATATCTCCTCCCTTTTTGTCTTGACCGAAAAGGTTTATATGTATAGGATAGCGCATATATAGTCTATGCGAAAAGAACCTATTGATAATTGTTATTTGATACGTAGTAGCATATATATATATAATGTTGAAGAATGCTTACCCATGCATTTGATAGTCATTTGGAAGATGTTCGTAGAGTATACATTTAATCTATAACCATATTACTCATTTCAAAGTTTTTGCGGTAAATACCTTTTTCAATTACAATGATCTTTATTTCAAGATTTAACAATACCATTAGACTTAATATGTACATGCAGGATGGGATAAGAGCTATTATGCTCTTATAATTTTTTTTTCTTTATAGATAAGAGGTAGTGCTGAAAATAGAGATTCTTAATTATAAATTAAATCTTTGTCTAGGATATATAATTCAAGGACTAAAGGTAGAGTTAGAAGTGAAACCTATTCTCTTATAACAAATATAAAGATTCTAGAAAGTAGAGTTACTATTTTTTTTAGTACAATTTCGAATGTCATATTCAAATGATCCTACCCTCTTCTCTTAGAGTGGTACTATGTAACTTTATTTTCTACTATAATGTTTTTCTAGCATACACATAACCATGTAACATCGCCTTTGTGTCTACTGGGATCAAAAAAATAATTAATCATCGGTAGAGGCTAAGTAACTCGATTTAAACCGACATTGGTTTAGAGATTCGGAGTTTCTACTCTATGAACTTTACAGTCTACAACGATACAAAATACGGAAGGTGAATGCCTAAGGATAGATTCTGTTAAATGTAGAACCAAAACTTCTCATTGTCATAAAATTAAATTTTATATGTAGCCAATTCATATCGTAATAAGACATAGTAACCGAAAATTTCGTAACATACCACAAAATCTGCAAAATAACCAACCTCCCAACCTTAGAGTCCTCTTTGTCTCCCGAGGACTCACCCCCGAAAGCGAGAGATCACCTCCTCGCACGGATCCAACCCACGATGTCGCTTAGGAGCAGACTTATTTAAGCTCAAAATTCCCCAAAAGCATGTTTCTAATGTCTGCGTCCCGGAATAGCGGGATGCTTTCTTTCTGTTTAGCCTAGGCTTCCCATCTTGGGATTCTTTAAAGCTCGCTTTAAGCTTTTCCTCGGCTTTTCCGAGCTTTTTCTCACCTCTTCCCAACTACTCCTCTTCATTGGGGAAATTTAGATTCCTCCTCAAATCTAAATAAATTTCTTTCAAGGATTTTTTGAAAGATTTTTGGGGATTTGTTGCCTTATCCATCCTCATGGATTTGGCAAGTGATCTCTAATTCTCATCTTGGTCAAAATGCACAATCATTTTATTTATTTCCTCAAATAAAATATGCAAATACATTCACACCATACTTATCCCTTGGGGTCCACCCCCTTAGGATTTAAGTTCAACTGTCTAACTTTTTAAAAATTCAACACACAAATTGGGGGTGTTACAGATACTATTTGATAATTATAATCATTATTCCAGAAGTATTGGCATTCAATTGCGGATCGAAACTAATGGAATTGGCATCGATTTAGAATATTAGTCAAGGCTGTGCAACGGATCTAACCATGATTCCTAGGGCAGCGATGAAATACGCAGCACCTCTACGGAGAGGCTTTGGACTTCCACTTCGGCGATGATCCTTGCACACGAAACTTAGATGTTCGATCGCAACATACTCCTCTTTCGAAAGGATACCCGAGCGTCGGTATCTTATTGCTAAGGTTACCTTTTACGCATCGTTCGGTTTAACCTATTGTCTAATAAAATTAGACAAGGATTAAACTCTTAATCACATATCTCTCGCTTTTGCTTAACCCTACGACAATATTAAACCCCAAAATCTTTTGAAAGAAAAATTAGAGGGAAAAAAATAAACTATCACAAAAGAAACATGACCACATCATCACAACATGTTTCCACTGTACCATCGAATCCGGATCTAATATATGCACGGAAAGGGCGAATTTAAAAGCGCAAATCTAAATTTAAATTTTATGCTTTGAATCCAAATCTAAATCAAAGAAAATAAATAAACGGCGAGAAAAAGAAAGAAATCTCCTTAACATAGATGTGGCAGATCCCATTCAACGCAATGATTTTTTTATTTGAACACGATTATCACACATGGAGAGACATATATTGACGTCGGGGCATGCATATTTAACACGAAACAAAAGCGAAGAACACTCGCATCAAAGCCAAGCAACAACGAAAAATTTCAACGGAGTAAAACTTTTTCTATATATGCCGCACCTTCATGATTTCATTTATATGTATAGTTCGAATTGGGGGTCTTGATTTAATTTCTATATATACTTGGAATTGGGAATTCTTGATTTCTATCAAACTATTTATATACCTTACATCACGGAGCGAAGATATTTAACACACCACACATAAACAACAAAAGCGAGAAGACTAGGCATCGAGCCTAAGCTACAGCGAAAAAATTCATTTCTATATATGCAACACCTTCATGATTTCATTTATATATATAATTGCAATTGGGGATCGTGATTCTCGATTTCTATATATATATGGAATTAACAATGCACTACGCATAGTAAGGTATACCAAAAAACTAATGAGTTAAACGCGAGAGATGGGTGAATGGGTGAGTTAAACCCGAAAACCCACTAGTTGAGCCCGACAAACTACGGGGCGCGGCGATGGGTGAATGACAATGGGGATTACTTGTTTAGGGGTTCGGGTAGAGAAAAACGACAAGTGTACATAAGCACGGATATGAAAAAATCAAATCTAGTAAATAATAAAAATGACGGACACATAAAATTTGTTTAAAATATTCGGGAGAGGCCGCAAAGATTTAAATCCAATAAAAATGGGTTTAAATCGATTGAAATGAGAGATTCGAGACCATACCTGGAATGGGAATTCGTAGTAATTATTTCATTTCTTCAGCGACCTCGATGACCGGTATAATTGATTCATTTCTCAGTAACATCGGCGACTCACTACAAATACAATTGCATATAAAAAGAACGGTGCAATCAAATACAATTGCTAGTCCATATAGAGGAGATAAATGAAATACGATGGATGAACCCAACATACGTAAACTATTTTCCTCGATTGTAATCTCCTCGTCAAAGTCACACTCAAACCACTCACACAACCAATCAGAATGCTACACACAAATCGACCCGGATTCAAAACTAAAATATATAGCCATTTTCCAAGTTCATTCAGCAGCTATATATTTTGGCCCCTAAATCCGAGCACGTCTCCGGGATATATGTATTTCCGGCGCTGTCTCCTCCGAAGGTTCCACAGACTACGGATAGAGAACGGATCCCTTCTAGATAATCAAGCTTTATTCCAACGCTTCGCAAGTTACTTCAACGGCTATTGCTTAAGGGCCCCGAGTTTTAGAGCTTTGAGGGAGATGCTTTGTAGTGCTTAAGCGCCGGACATTTGTGTCGTGTGCCATGGGTTAAGCGCTCTCGTTGTAGTGATTTTGATGGAGGTGGTATGTTTTTATTTATAGTTTTAATAATATTTATGGGAAATCATATTTTTTTACTTTTTTATAATAATTATTTTAAATATATTGGATATTAATATTAGATTTTAAATTTTTAAATTGTTAAAGGTTAATCATGTACTGTAGCATTGGATAATTTAAAAAAAAATTAGTTTCACAAAAATGAAAATGAAATTCTAACTTAACCAATCATTCTTATAACAATGAAATCGTAATTTAACAAATCATTCCAATAAATCGAGAGCTTTTCATTCTCATTCCAATAACTTGGTAAAACTATTAAGTTTGAATTACATGTTTCCTATGTCATTAATGAGATTAAAAGGGGTTTTGATGGGAATAAAGAATCATGTAGGTATGTCCAAGCCAACTTAAGAAATATTTTTTGTTGTTTAAGAAATATAAACAAAAATTTAATATTTGGTTGTGGATATGTTATACATGAGAAAACATTTGGCTCATTTACATACATAATAGTGTTTTCTTTTAGTGAAATGCTTCATATTAAGAACATCTTCTTCCTCTAGGACTCAAATATTCAAGGATCTCTTACATAAAAACCACATAATATTTTTATTGGTATCTAATATAGATAATTTACATTTATCTTAACGTATAAACCATCATGATTCTTATTTTAGAAAAATAAAATATCACCTTTTATATTTTCAAGCACAATTTTAAAAAACATTTTTTTATTGTTTAGGAAATCGGAATAAAACTTTAAAAACTACTCACTTTAGTTATATAGTCTCCATCTTAGTAGGACCTTCTCCAGTACAGGGAAAAATTACATAGGACTCTTTACTGAACCAAAAAAATATGAATGATATTAGCTAGTTTTTGTCACGTCTCCCGAGCCCGATCTTTTTATCCACATAACATAACCTCAAATATACTGCGATTTATGCACTAGATAACATTCAAAAGTTTTCTATTGAATCAATTTCAAAGGATTATCGTTATCCGATATTTAATTTCTTTTTAGTAATTTTAGGCCGCCATGGAAATATAAGAGTTTCCATAAGAATTTTTGAAATCTGGACCTCCCCTCTTCTCGAGTCACTCTAGTTGACCTATGTATTCATGTATTTTAGTTTGTATTTCGCGAGTCGGTTTTTCAGAAGTTTTGTCCAACTCTAGGCGATAAATAGGCCCTTCCTCAAACTTTCCAGATTTTGCAATCCTTATAGACTTTTCGACATCCATAATCATAAAGTTTTTAGCATCAAGGTATAGATGTATGCATCCACATATACATCTATCTATATTCGATTAACCTTCGTTGCTCCAACTACTTCTTGAGTTTATATGGAAGGTAATTGGATGCTCTTTTCTTAGTATTTTTTAACTAGGCTTACAATCTTCCTGTACACATACTTTTATCACCGATAACTTGTAGGGCTCTGCCCTTATATTATTGTTATGTTTATTCAATATATTTGAAATTCGATGCCTCTTAGACCCTTCCCTTGGAAATATAGGATTTAGAAATTTTTCTCCAATCAACTAGGAGTAAGGAAACCGAAGTTGGTCTTTTATACTCTCTAGATTTAGTTCCTCGTTCTTAGTTAGGAGTTAAATTTTTGTTTCACATAATTAAACTTCCATGACATAAAACGGTACACTTGAGTTCTTCCATCCTTGTCATTTCGGTATGAGCATTCTAATGCCATCACTACTTGCTATGATGGGTTTAGGGGTTTTGTACTTCTTTCGTCCCTGGTTATTGTTTTGCTAACATTTTATGTTTATACCCACATCAAATAAATATTCATTTACAAAATGACAAGCTACACCTGTACCTTGTTATTAGATTAAATATTCAAAAAAATCTATCATCTCTACTTCATTACTACATGGTACTCATCCCTATAATCCAACCATTTATCTCTGCTATCAATAGCTCTAGTTTGCAATTACATGAGTAACCTGAACAAATAATCAATCTAGAATGTGCATAATGAACCATAACATCACAATTCATAACCCATTGATATATTTAATACGAGTGAAATAAATCTCCAAAATTATGCATGCATACCTCTACTATGACCAGTCCTCCCAACCTTAGAGTTCATTTATCTCAGAACTCACCCCGAGTGAGATCCTCCAAGAACAGACTAACCTCAATACGTTGCAGAGCGAGCTTTATTTAAGTTGTGCTTTCCCCAAAGCTCAGTTTCCAGTGCAACGTCTGAGAATTTCGGGATGCTTTATTCTGTTTAGCCTAGGCTTCCCATTTTTGGGACTCTTTAAAGTCTGCTTTAAGCTTTTCCTCAACTTTTCAGACTTTTTTCTCACCTCTTCCCAACTACTCCTCTTCATTGGGGAAATTTAGATTTTTCCTCAAAAATCTAAATTAGAAATAATTTCCTTCAAGGAGTTTTTGAAAGATTTTTGGGGAAAGTCTTTTCCTTTTCCATCACCTCATGGATTAGGCATGTGATCTCACTTGCTTATCGGTCATAGTGCATACAAAATATTTTATTTATTTTTCATAAATAAATAGTTAACCACATCCACACAATAATTATCCATTGGGGTCCACTCCCCTTTGGATTTATGTTCAAATGTCTTATTTGAAAAGCATAGAACTTTGGGGGGTGTTACGGTTTTTAGGATGTAACCTACATCTTATGTTTTCATAATGTGTAGTATGTCGTCAATGAAAAAATATAAACCTTAATGGGAATAAACCATCATGTTATTATATGCAAGAACATGTCACAAAACATTTCTTTTTTTTATGAAATAAAAAATAAAATATAAAGGTTGGTTTTGGATGTATTCTAGATTAGAATAAATTGAAAATCTTTTAGGTACCTATTCATATTTTATTTTAAAGAAACACTCCATCTTAACAACATTTTTATTCTCTAGGAAAAAATATTATATGACCTATTGTATACCATAGACATACATGATGATAATCACATTTCATGCCCTCACCTAAACCTAAATTCGAAAGAAAAAAAAAATTTAAAAATAACTTCTTATAACTAGTAATATATATGTTTTCATACTATTAAGAAATGAAATATTTAGTATGGACAAGCATAAGCTTGTATGGAAAATATGGAATCATGTTGCTCATACCATGGACGCCATAACTCAAACAAAAAAGAATTGTCGATGCATGTTTCAATACTCTAGGATAACTCATGTGGTGGGTATAATAGATATCACCCATATCTATATCTCAAATGCTTATCTTTTTATCAAAATTTTAAATTCTACATTGTAATTTATTTAGTCCATATCTATATATATAATTTCAATTATTGTATAAAATTAAAAGAAATTAAATAAAAGTGAAAAGGATAAATACATTTAAAATAATTAACAAAGATACAAATATGTATAGGCTTATTGGATACATCAGTGAGATCTTGATAATGATTTATTTAAAATATAAGTGGAAAGGAATCATAGTAAATAAAAAAGTTGTTTATATATAAATAGTGTAAAATGATGTTTATGCTTAAGATAAAATTGAAAGTTATTTCTCAAAAATAAAATTTAAATTAAATTAAGTTTTAAAGACAATACTAAATAGTATATTTGTAATAGAAATGTAACACCTCCCGAGTTTTAAGGCAATTTTTTTTTTTTTTTTTTTCGAATACACTGGGGTTTCCCCCCTACTCACATAGTGATTGAAATAATGATTTCAGAATTCTAACTTTACTTCCCATTTGATATAATCTCCTTTAGCATTTCCCTCTTCATACAATGTTGAACACCTATATGTCTTTCCACCATATATATATATACATATACATATCCCGTTATAATATTAAGAGATGGGGTTCCTTTTTTTTCCATAATATAACCATAGGTTATATGGATAAACATACTTTTTCACTAACCTCCCCTAACCCTTTTGGTATTCAATCCATATATTTTTGAATTCCCTATATACTACACACATATATCTATGTATCCATATCTATATGGAACTAATACCCTTAATACACCTATATATGTATGAGTAGAGGTCATTATATAGATATATATATCTATCTCATATACTACTTGTATATAGTCTTTTGCACTATTACTTTAAGGAACATATGTATAGCACTTATAGATATATATAAAATATATAGGTTCCACCCTTTTGTATAACCTATCTTGCATACATATTTCCTTGGCAATATTAACTCAAAGAACATATATCTATATTTCGCTTTTATATTTATACATATATCATATATACGTCCAACCCTTATTTATAATGTAGTGGAAGCGACATTATATATTACATGTTATTAAAATACCCCCCTTATTGTTTTGTATGGGGATCTTACGCAGGTGTATAACCTATTTATATATGACATTTATACCAACGTTGGCGAAAACTCTTTTGGCGGCCGTAGGTAATACTCATTACCTACATCGTTATATTTCCTACCATGCGCTTTCCTCCTACCAGACTTTGCCATATGGTAATTAAGGTGGAGCTATGTTAAATCATCATGGTAGCCTTCGATACATCCCGTATAAACAATTCGACAGACCCGTGGGAATTGACCGCCATGTGGTTCTATTGTTTTCACTATTGAATTTATTTGTTAATACGTCACTAACCCTAACAGGATTTTGGTATTATTATTCACTCTTCATTATTCCGCAGACTTTTCATGGTCCGGCGCGTATTACACCGATACGAATTGCAACAGACTGCTCGTCGGCGTCCGGAACATGCTACCGAACGATGGAATGATACTATTCTCTCGTCTTTGAACCCAGCACAACGCGTCGTGTTTCCGTATGTAAGTACACAGTGGTAGTACTGGTTATGTTTGCGTATAAGCCGCCTAACACCAGGCTCTAGTCGACGGGTTTGGCGTGTAACG
Source organism: Pinus albicaulis (assembly GCA_034641835.2). Lineage (NCBI taxonomy): Eukaryota > Viridiplantae > Streptophyta > Pinopsida > Pinales > Pinaceae > Pinus > Pinus albicaulis. Next base: position 115,619,957 of record CM076577.1, on the reverse strand, counting down.
TCGGTTGTTAACACTTCCTTGTTCTTGGTTGCAGGAATAGTATTTCTCCCTGGAGCGAGAGAGTAGCCAACGGCGGCGTACGTTGTCCCATGTCTCTTAAAAACTTGACATGTGGCTTTGGAATATACATTTCTGACGGTTCCAGGTCCTGAGAACGTCGAGCTCCCGTTCTGGCCGTCGTTAGCTTTAGGGTTACTCAACACCCCCGTGCCTACGACTTCATAGCTTCCCGGCGCCGATTGATATCACCTGGTACCGTTCTATTGCCACGCTGCGTCTGATCAATCACCCTCGGGATTTGCTGAGGTTATTGGGCAGAGGAAGTAGGGTTTCGGGTGCGTATTAACCTATAGTCTCTGTTATCAGGATATTCACCGAATCGTTTCTGTCTCGCTTAACTCCCTTCGTCTACATTCTCTAAGAGTTAGTTGTGAGCATGATGCAGGGAGGTTTCAGGCTCTGTCTTGCTGAAGAGCTTCAAATCTAACGTTTCCTGGAATCTTTGCGCCTTATATGGCTTGCGAAAATTTGTCCCATTGTTTTCTATTGTTCCGGTTTTTTTGTTTTCTTTTATGTTTGATATTACAGAACCAAATCTGCTATTTTAGGCTACGCAGAGAGGCTGTAGATCGGCGTAGCAGCCATTTTAGTTCGAAACAGAGCTCTGGCCGGTCCTCTTTGGCCGCGCTCTAATTTTCTCTACGTTCAGCTCAGTTAATTAGGGTTCTTTAAGTTACCCTCTCAGCGTTTAATACATTTCTATGTGGCCACTGTCAGTACGCCTTCAGAGGGGGTAACTCTTCCCACAATCCTCTATTGGGTTTCAGACATTTGGGCGTCGATTTCCCTATTACGGTTTTTTTTTCTTTGTTCGGCTATTCTTCAGATTCCTCAGATACCTGTCACACTCATTCTAGGTTTAAGAATGTATATTTATGGTAAATGGCTCGGTCGTGCTGACTCGTCGGTATCTAACGACATCAGTAGCTTCCCGCTCTATCTACTGGCAGTATTATTAATGTTTTCATACGAGGGTAGGGTACCGAGTGTATTATATCGGTCGTCCACCTCTCTGAATAACATCTCCATGCCTTTCTTTCTATGATTTTTCTTCTTTTCTGAGGATGGCATACCCTCCGTGCTTGGATTATGAAAAGCTGACTTTGGAAGGTTTACCACACACCTCAGACGTAGAAAGATAGGTTACATCGGTTGCAGGAAGTTCAATCCTAGCCGAAATCATATTGTCGACCAGTGCAGTAGATGTATTGTTTCATAGTTTGATTTCTATGTAACCTAATTAGGAGCTGCCGCGGTCTTATTTGCGCAGGCTTGACCGAGAAGTTTTATTTGGATATCATTTAGGTATTTCCGAGATGACAATAAATCGACCCTAACACAGTAGTCCAGATAAAATTGGCATGGAAATCCTTTCAGTTAACGTTTTATCTGAGCCGTTGTTGACTTGAGCTACTATCCTTCCTGTTTTCTTTATATATATATATATATACGTATGACAACGCAGGGTTTCAACGAGCTGGGTAGCTCTCGGCATTAATTTTCTCGGTAACCTCTAACCACACTAATGTAGGTTGGACTATATGTTCTTTGTTTATTTCAAATGGCGATAGGGATTATGTATATACTTTTCATGTTAACATATTTGATTCGGTTGACATCTCTGTGTTTTCTTTTCATACGTGGTTCACATGTATATATAATCCGCATTTATAACTCTTTTTGTCCTTTGCTCTACTTATATACATTCATATATGGAAATGAAGGTCGAACGAATTACTGTCTATCGCTCGGCGCCTTCATGTTTTATTGACAGGCCAATATATTTGTCATGTCCCTACGTGGGGTTTTGCCTTTACTTTAAATTAGTTATATTACTATGGTTTTTATTTTAGAGATTAAAAGTAGAAGTAAATAATAGGTGCATTCAAGATGTTTTAATATATATTACACTCTTATGTATATTTTGTGTTATGCTTATAAAACAAAGCAATAGTGCTTGAATGAAGTTCCTTGGCTATAAATGAACTTTTGGCATATTGTATTTGATTCAAAGGCCTTATATAGACTTAGAAGTGAATTCCACACACTTCTGAATATTATAAAATTTGTATAGAGTAAAGTTACCCATTTTCTAGTACCATTATAAATGTTAGAATGTTCATATATGAAATCTATAAATGATATAAATGTTCATATCTACAATCTATATTCTAATATCTTGCTTTCTTCCTTTTTGCTACATACCATGTATATTTCAGTGCTACTATAACGTTTCTCTAGCATACACATAAACAAATCATATCAATTTTGTGTCTATAGGAAACATAATAAAATTAATCATCTGTAGAGGCCAAGTAACTTCAGATTTAAACCGACCTTGGTTTAGAGTTTCTGGAGTTTCTACTCTATAGATTTCTGGTCTACAACTAAACAGATTCTGGAAGGTATTTGCCTTGTTATGAACTCTGTTAAATGTAGTACTACAATAATCAAGCAATTTTTCTTAAGTTTTATATGTAGCTAATTCATACCATCATAAAATAGAGAAACTGGAATTTTCAGAACATACCAAACTCTGCAATTGACCAACCTCCCAACCTTAGAATCCTCTTTATCTCCCAGGATTCACCCCCGAGCAAAGATCACCTCCTAGCCCAGATCAACCTCTGATCTGTCTAGGAGCAGCTTATTTAAGCTCATAGTTCCCCAAAGCATGTTTATAATTCTGCGTCCAGAATAGCAGGATGCTTTCTTTCCTGTTTAGCCTAGGCTTCCCATTTTGGGACTCTTTAAAGCTACTTTAAGCTTTTCCTCAGCTTTTCCAGCTTTTTCTCACCTCTTCCCAACTACTCCTCTTCATTGGGGAAATTTAGATTCCTCCTCAAATCTAAATTAATTTCTTTCAAGGATTTTTGAAAGATTTTTGGGGATTTGTTGCCTTGTCCATCCTCATGGAGTTGGAAAGTGATCTCTAATTCTCTTTTTGGTCAAAATGCACAATCAATTTATTTATTTCCTCAAATAAAATATGCAAATACATTCATACCATACTCATCCCTTGGGGTCCACCCCCTTAGGATTTAAGTTCAAATGTTCCAATTTTTTAAAAATTCAGCACATAATCAGGGGGTGTTACATATTCCCCCTCCGAAAATAAACACCGTCCTCGGTGTTGTTATTCAACTACTATAGTTCATTTAAACAAAAATGGATATTTCTCCATCATTCATCTTCCCTTTCCCGGGTGGCTTCTTCGACGATTAAAGTGCTTCCACTGCACTTTACTGCAGCCACTATTCCGTTTCTCAATTCAATTTCTTCTCGCTCCAAATATTTGAAGCGGTTACGAAAACTCCCTTCACGGTTCCACCCGTACAACATTCCAATCAACTATGTGAGAAGCATCATGCACATATCTTTTTAATAATGAAACATGAAACACATTATGCACTCTAACATGGGGGTGGTAAGGCCAGACTTGTAAGCCCTTGGTCCCACCCTTTCTAACACCTCAAAAGGCCCACAATATCTAGGTGCAAGTTTTGCACAACTTCAACCCTATAAAGTGTGCTCTTTTTTGGGTTTGATGTAAATACACATGATCCCCCCACTTTGAATTCCTGTGCACTCTTTTCTTATCAGCATAGCTTTTACTGCGCGATCCTGTGCTATCTTGATATTTCTTTGTATACGTTTAATAATTCTCTCCATTTCTTGTAGTGCATCCGGGTCCCAATACCCAGTTTATCTTCGGTTGACTCCACTCAAAGGAGTACGGCACTTTCTCCCATAGAGTGCCTCAAATGGACTCATCTTAATAGAGGATTGGTAACTATTATTATAGGAAAACTCGACTAAATGAAGATACTCTTCCCATTTTGATGGCCTATCCATCACATACATTCTCAGTGCATATCCTCTAAGATTTGATTTGTCCTTCTGTTTGCCTCATCGATACGAGGGTGATAGAGCGATACTAAAATTTAGCTTAGTACCCATTCCTGCAAACAATCCCTTCCAAAATGCTGTTGTAACTTAGCATCTCGATCTGAAACAATTACTTTAGGAACTCCATGAAGCCTTACATATCTCCTTCGGAAAAACATTTGCTACTTAAATTTGTTTAGATAGATTTCACAGTATAAGTGGCTGACTTTGGTTAGAGTGTCTACTACTACCATTACGAGAATCATGTTGATATTTGGTTTTAGGTAGATCTGTTATAAAAATCCATGGAAAGCTGTATCCCATTTCCATTACGCAATGGCAAAAGGGTTTGAGGACCTCGTTTGGGATGTTGATGCTCAACTGCTTTGGCCGAGTTGACATCTGTACCTACTTAGATATACCTGTACGTCTCTCTTCATTCTTGGCGAACAACTTCTTTTTCAAAGAGATTTCGTTATCATCTTTTGATACGTGGATGTCTGCATAGGGCTGTTTGTGATATTCATCTAGTATTTCTCTTTTCAATGACTCTATATTTTGGAATATACAACTTTTGTTTTTGTAATAGAGCAGCCCTTTTTGGTTTCTAGTGAAATCGAGTTTTATCCCTTGTTTGTAATTTCACCAAGAGTGTTTCATAGTGGGGATCTTGACTTGCTTGCTTTTCCCACGGTTCTTCTACCTCCATATGAGCACTCACTCCCCATGTTGTTTTAAGTCTGAGCAAAGCATTTCGACTTGATGCATCGGCAACTTTATTCTCCTTCCCTTGATATGCTTTATATCCCATATCAAATTCACTTCGAAAAAGACTGACCATACGGCTTGTCGGCATTCGTAGTCGGTTGGGAGAAAAAATATTTGAGGCTAATATGATCGAGTCATCAGTCGTGAACTATCTACTACGAGATGGTGCCTCCACATTTTTAAGGCATGAATAACAGTACACTGCAAATTCAAATCATATGCACTTTATAATTACTGTTCACTGAGTTTTCAATTTCCTAGACTCATAGGCAATACTTTGAATTTACCGTAACGATAGGACTCCTCCTAAGCCCCCTCTCTGCACGCTTATCTGTACATACGCAAAACTCTTCTACCAGGGATCTGTCGAATTTTTAATATAGGAGCTGAAATAAGTTTGACATTTCAATTGTTGAGCTTTGTTTTGACATTTTTCGGTCCACACAAACTTAACACCCTTACTTTGTAATGGGGTTATGGGATTTGCTATGCGAAGAAAATCTCTATACTACAAATGTGCCGATAATGCTTTGAAATTCCCATAAATGATGTATGCTGAAACATCGATGCGCGGCCATTGTTCTTTAATAGCTTTTATCTTTTTCGTCAGCTTGCACTTGCCCTTTTTCGGAAATAATATGACGAGATATTGAATTTTATCTTTATAAAATTCACTTTGCTAATAACGGCATATGGTGGTTTTGCTTTTAAGGTCTGCAATACTGTTCTCGAGATGTTCTTTATGTTCTTTCCTCATCTTTTACGGAATAAACTAAAGATATCGTCGCTATGAACACAGGAAACGAAATTGTCCGAAAAACTTGTTTAACACAACGTTCATCGAAACATATATAAATGCGAGCGGGGGCATTTGTCGGACCAAGGTAGGACTACAAATTCGTAGTGTCCACTCTGGGAGTTAGGAGAAAGGCTGTGCTGATGTCTTCTTCTTTCAATTTTGGTTGTGATTGACACCCATTCCTTAAATCAATCTTTGAAAAGTAGGCGCCCTCTGCGCTGATCGAAAAAGGTCATCGGTGCTGAGAGTGGATATCTATTCTTAATGAGTCGACTTGTTGGGTTGACCGATAATCGATACACATCCTAAAAGTTCCCGTCCTTCTTTTTCTAGAGGAAATAGGACGGTGCTCGCGGGAGAACACACTTGCAGTACGATGTAGCCCTTGTCCGCTCGGTCTTGCAGTGCATCTTCGGCTCCATCGGTTACGGTGGGCTCATCAGGTAGCTCGGGAAACGAGGTGTGGCTCCTAGTTTCTAGATCGATTGAAAAATCAATCTCTCTTTTTGGGAGAAGAATGAAGGGATTTCCTTGGGAAAGACTTCCTCGAGTCCTACGATGGCGAGAGTATAGCATCCGGTTAACTCTTCTTCGAGTTTTCGTTCTGTTTCTTCTGTATATGCCTTTGCATGAGACTTGGTATCCTTTCTAGGCATTCTTTTTAATTGTAAAGGCTGAAATGTTGTCTTATTGAAATGGACTTTGGTCCCTTTTAGTGTAAAAGGTTTCCCTTCCTCATCTACACAATGCGGGGTTTTATCCCGATGAAGTTCATCGAGCTTTCTTCTTTTTCCGGCCAATCCATTCTATCTGTGAGATCATAAGGATCCTAGCGCAAATATGTTCGTTACTTCTGTTGGGAACCCATTTAATTGTATTGCTTGTTTTGGGCAACTTATGTGCTTGACTTTTCTCTTAGTTCCGTGGCCGGCTGTACCAGCCACGGTACACTGAAATTTTTAGGAGTTTTAATTTTACATTTTTCCCAAGATTCCGGACTAATGTAACTCAAAGAGCACTGGATCCAATCAAACACTTGATAGCGGTGGGTCGAAATCTTACCCTCCATTTCCACCATGGTTGCTTGATGTTGCACTGTCGATTTTCAGGCCCTGCTTGATGGATTGGTATGTTTGCGGCTCTTGGTCATTATTTGTATGTTTGCCTCTCGCTCTCTGCTGATCCATATGAATATTTCGATGGCGGCGATCCCTCATCATATGGGGTTCTCCACGGCAACACTTCAAAGGTTCCTTCATTCCCAGTACGTCCTTCCTTTTTGTTCGCTTCGTGGTTTGGACGCCACTTGGGAATTTGAAGCGGTTTGACTTTCTCTTCGTTTCTTTGAATAATTTTCGCATTGATGATCTCTCCCAAAATTTCCTTAGATATCTTGGTTTTGGTCTTTGCAACTGAAACTCACCCTTGTTCGACGGCTCTTCCCTTGTCAGTTTTACCTTTGAGCTGGCGATTAGCATAATCTTGCTTTTTCTAACTGGCTTCATCACATTGTATTTTGGGTTGTCAAACTCAATTTCTCCTTGTACACTGATGGGTAAGCAATTTCAAAAATCTTTGAACCTTTGCTTTTTCTTCCCTAATGTGAGGAACATATCTCGAGTCAAATTGGTAAACTTAGTGACAAACTCATCAATAGTGAAAGTCGTCCTAGTCTAAGTTCATGGAATTCTTTGCTTTATCGTCATAGTACCTCTCATTCACGTGAGCGATTTTGAGCTTTCTTTGGAAATCTTCCCAAATGCTTGTCTTTTCATACGATAGTGCACCATCTGGCTCTTCCGACCCGTGATCAGCTTTTCCTTGTAAGCCCAAAGTGCACAGCCTCAATCTAGCCTCGGATGCTCAAGCAGTATCCGCCCGCCTCGGCCAGAGTGCTTGATCATATTCAGCTGACCCGAAAGCTTCAACATCACTCTTCCTTCTCCCCATCCTAGGAAGGAGGTTTTGATCTTTCTCAGTCTCCGCTGCGATTCTCTTTTTGTTTATGCTCGCTGTCGTACGCGGCATCATCATCATCGAGACTCATCCATCTTTCTCTTTTCAGGAACCTTCGCCTTCTGGATGTGCACTCGGGAAGTTAGTTCTACTGATGAGCTTTTCACTTGCTCCTGCTTGGCGGTATGACATATGTGCGTGCGACTTCTCATTTCCAGCCAATTCTGATTCGTTGACCGGTGCAACATAGCCGTGCGCATTGGGATGCAGGTAGCAAAGCTCATCTCAGCGAGATCCACATAAATCCTTCACGCTTTAGCCATTTCAACACATTACACACTTACGACACTGGTCTAGCAAAGTTTATAAGAGCTTGAGAAAAAACAAAAATATGTAATAAGCGAGTGAGCACAAAATGACGGCCGCAATTTGTTGTAACTGAGGACGCTCAGATGCCATTTGTAACACCTCCGATTTAAGGCAATTTTCGAATACACGAGTTTCCCCTCTACTCACATAGTGATTGAAATAATGATTTCGAGAATTCCCAGCTTTACTTCCCATTTGATATAATCCTCCTCTAGCATTTCCCTCTTCATACAGTCTTTTGAACACCTATATATGTCTTTCCACCATATATATATACATATATATATCCGGGTTATAATATTAAGAGATGGGGTTCCTCCCTAATGTAACCATAGGTTATGTGGATAAAGCTATACTTTTTCACTAACCTCCCCCTAACCCTTTTGGTATTCAATCCATATATTTTGAGATTCCCCTATATACTACACACATATATCTATGTATCCATATACTATATGGAACTAATACCCTTAATACACCTATATGTGTATGAGTAGAGGTCATTATGTAGATATATATATACCTATCTCATCTCTTCTTGTATATAGTCTTTTTGCTAACTTTATTACTTTAAGGAACATATGTATAACACCTATAGATATATATAAAATATATAGGTTCTACCCTTTCGTATAACCTATCTTGCATACATATTTCATGGCAATATTAACTCAAAGATCTTTATATCTATCATTTCGCATCTATATTGCTACATATATCATATATACGTCCAAACCACTTATTTATAATGTAGTGGAGACGACATTATATATTACATGTTATTAAAATACTATATTGTTTTGTATGGGAATCTTACAGCCGATGTATAACCCTGTTATATATGCACATTTATACAGGCGGTGGCGAAAAACTCTTTTGGCGGCCAGCCGGTAATACTCATTACCTACCATCGTTATATTTCCTACCACGCTCTTTCACTCCTACGAGGACTTCGCCATATGGTAATTAAGGTGGAGCCATGTTAAATCATCATGGTAGCACACGTATACACGTATAATCAATTCGACAGGACCGTGGGAATTGACCGCCATGATGGTTCTATTGTTTTCACTATTGAGTTATTTGTTAATGCGTGACTAACCTAACGAGGATTTACGGTATTATTATTCCTCTTCGGTATTACGAGACTTTTTCACGGTTCGGCGCGTATTGCACCGATGCGAGTTACCGCGATTTGCCTCGTCGGCGTCCGGAACATGCTACCGAACGCCGATGGAATGATACTTTTGTTCTCTCGTCTTTGAACCGGCACAAATGTGTCGTGTTTCCATATGTAAAGTACACCACGTAGTGCGGTTGTGTTTGCGTATAAATCCGCCTGGCTTACCGGGCTCTGAGTCGACGGGTTTGGCGTGTAACGTCAGGTTGTTAACACTTCCCTTGTTCTTGGTTGCGGGAATAGTATTTCTCCCTGGAGCGAGAGTATTGCCGCGGCGGCGTCGCGATCGTCCCATGTCTCTTAGAAAACTGACATGTGGCTTTGGAATATACGTTTACTGACGGGCTCCGAGGTCACGAGAGCAGCCCGAGGGCTCCCGGGTACGGCCGTCGTTGGCTTTAGGGTTACTCAGCACGGTCCCTACTGACTTCGCAGCTTCTCGAGCGCCGGTTGATATCACACGAGTGCCATTCTATTGCCATGGCCGCCGATCATTCGCGCCTCGGGATTTCTTTGGGGTTATTGGGCGGAGGTAGGGTTTCGGGTGCGTATTAACCTATAGTCTCTTGTTATCGGAGCTATTCACCGAATGGATTTCCTTGTCTCGCTTAGCTCGCTTCGTCTACATTCTCTAAAGAGTTAGTTGTGAGCATGATGCGGGGAGGAGTTTCGAGGCTACGTCTTGTTGAGAAAGAGCTTCTACATCTAACGTTTCTGGGAATCTCTGCGCCTTATATGGCTTGCGAAAATTTGTCCCATTTGATACTTTCTATTGTATTCGAGGTTTTTTTGTTCTCTTTTATGTTTTGATATTACGGAGACCAAATCTGCTATTTTAGGCCACGCGTGTACATGTAGATCGGTCGTGACTTGCCGGTTTAGTTCAAAGACGGAAGCTCTAGCCGGGTCCTCTTTGGCCGCTCTAATTTTCTCTAGGTGTCAGGCTCAGACTAATTTGGAGTTCTTTAAAGTTACCCTCTACGGCCGTTTTAATACACATTTCTATGTGGCCATGTCGATACACCTTCGGGAGGGGTAACTCTACCCATAATCCTCTGTTGGGTTTTCGGACATTTTGGGCGTCAATTTCCCTATTACGGTCTTTGTTCGACTATTCCTTGGATTCCTCGGATACACATTGTCACATTCATTCTAGGTTTTAAGAATGTACTTATATTTATGGTAAATGAGCTCGGTCGTGCTTCGACTCGTCGGTATCTAACGACATCGGTAGCTTCCCCTCTCTATCTGCGCGGCGATGTTAATGTTTTCATGCGAGGGGTAGGGTGCGAGTGTATTATATCGGTCGTCCACCTCTCTGAACTTAACATCTCACGCCTTTCTTTCTATGATTTTTTCTTATTTTACGAGAGGATGGCATACCCTCGGGTGCTTGGATTATGAGCTGACTTTGGAAAGGTTTACCACACACATCAGGGCCGTGTAAATATGGGATTTACACATCGGTTAAGGCCGAGTTCAATCCTGGCCCAGAAATCATGTTATGTCGGCAATGCGGTAGATGTATTGTTTCTATGGTTTGATTTCTATGTAACCTAATTGGGAGCGCTCTAGCTGGGTCTTATTTGCTGCGAGCCCCGAGCGAAAGTTTTATTTGGATATCATTTTTAGGTATTCGCACGGAGATGACAATAAATCGACCCTAACACTGATAGTCCGAGATAAAATTGGCATGAAATCGCTTTGCGGTTAACGTTTTATTACGAGCCGTTGTTGACTTGAACGCTACTATCCTTCTTTGTTTTCTTTTTATATATATATATATACGTATGACACGCGGGGTTTCAGCGAGGCCCAGGCTAGCTCTTGGCATTAAGTTGCGCGGTAACCTCTAACCACACTAACGTAGGTTGGACTATATGTTCTTCGTTTTATTTCCAAATGGCGAGTAGGGAGTTATGTATGTACTTTTCATGTTAACATATTTGATTTCGGTTGACATCTACGGCATTGCCTGCTTTTCATACGCGGTTCCACATGTATATATAATCCGCATTTATAACTCTTTTTGTCCTTTCGCTCTACTTCTCTTACGATTCATATATGGAAATGAAGGTCGTGCAGTCTGTTCTATACGCTCCGGCGCCTTTCACTAGCTTTGTGGAAACATTGTGAGGCAATATACTTTGTCGTGTCCCTGCGTGTTTTGCCTTTACTTTCAAATTGGTTATATTACTATGGTTTTTATTTTTGAGATTAAAAGTAGAAGTAAATAATAGGTGCATTCAAGATGTTTTAATATCTATTACACTCTTATGTATAATTTGTGTTATGCTTATAAAAAAAATCAATAGTGCTTGAATGAAGTTCATGTAGCTATAAATGGAAAGTTTTTGGCATATTGTATTTGATTCAAAGGCTTTATATAGACTTGAGAAGTAGGAATTCCATGTACACTTACCGAATATTATAAAATTTCTATAGAGTACGATTCACCATTCTAGTACCATTATACGTGTTAGAATGTTCTTATACGAAATCTATAAATGATATATGAAGTGTTTAGAATGTTATCTGCATATGAAATACATATAAATGTTATAAATGTTCGAGTGTTCACTATCTACAATCTATATTCTAATATCTTGCTTTCTTCCTTTGCTACACACCATGTATATTTCGAGTGCTACTCTATGACGTTTACTCTAGCATACACATGAAGCAAATCATATCAGTTTTGTGTCTACAGGAAACATGACAAAATCAAGAAACATGTCTGTGAGCAGGAAGTAACTTGATTTAGCGAGCCGAGCTTGGTTTAGAGTTTCGGAGGTTTCTACTCTATAGATTTGCGGTCTACAACTCATGCGAGTACATGGGAAGGTAGTGGTGCACTTACATTATGAACATACGTTAAATGCTCAGCTACTTCAATAATCAAGCAATTTTTCTTAAGTTTTATATGTAGCTAATTCATACCATCATCCAAAATGAAAGCGATTTCTGAGTACAGGCATGCTCTGCAGTTGATAGCCTCCCAACCTTCGAATCCTCTTTCATCTCGGGATTCACCCAAGCTTAGATCACCTCCTAGCCCGGATCAACCTGCTGGTGCGCTCTAGGGAGCGGCTGTTAAGCTCATGGTTCCCCAAAGCATGTTTCTGGTGTCTGCGTCCGGAATATAAGCGGGGATGCTTTTTCTTTCTGTTAGCCTAGGCTTCCCGCACTTTTTGCACCAGGACTCTTTAAAGGTAGCTTTCAGCTTTTTCCTGAGCTTTTCCGAGCTTTTTCTCACCTCTTCCCAACTACTCCTCTTCATTGGGGAAATTTAGATTCCTCCTCAAATCTAAAATTAACTTGCTTTCTCAAGGATTTTTGAAAAGATTTTTGCAGAGATTTGTTGCCTTATCCATCCTCATCGGTGTGAGCCGTGATCTCTAATTCTCTTTTGGTCCAAAATGCACAATCGATTTATTTATTTCCTCAAACTCCCATAGCTCAAATACATTCACACCATGCACTCATCCTTGGGTCCACTTAGGATTTAGAGTTCAAATGTTCCAATTTTTTAAAATTCAACACACAAATTGGGGGTCTTACAAGAAAATGCCTAGATGACTGATATGGTTGAACCAAAGTGATACAGAATTAAAACATGGTTTCATACTATTATATTATGGGCCTTATATCCCATATAACGGTCTCTACTCCGCCATCTCACATTTGGTAGAGGTCCATCGAAGGAACGACAGACGAAGGTTGGGCGTCGGTCATGTCCCATCACCAAAAGTCTTCGGCAGTGCGTTATGTCGCATAATCCTCCATTTAGTATAATAGAAGGCACTTCCATTTATTTGTATAAAGAATCACTAAGAATTATTTTTCGTATTCATAAGCACCGTGTGAATCTATCCATTTCACAGAATAGAAGACTCCTCCATTAATCTATAAAAAAATCAAATTCATTAAGGAAAAATAAGCTTAAAGATGTCAAACGATGATTTAACATGTTTCTTTAATCTAACAAGAAGATCTTTTAAATGAACCAATATAATATTTTTCAATGAAAATATGAGATCCTCGTACAACAAGACGGAAGTAGAAATTTGTCTTCCCACAGCATCAACTTTAAACGCGAATCAATTTAAATCCCATTCATTTATAACGACCTCTACTAGCGTTTCGAGTCTTCATGGTGGTGAGTCGAAGTAGTAGCATCATTTCCTCTATCATCATTGTCGTCTACATGATCCACATCATTATCACATGATCCTCCTCTGTGTGTGATCAACATTTCGAAGGTGTTGGAAAATATTTTATTTATATTCGTTGGAATTATAATTCATTAATTTCACTCAACTTGAGATTTCAATCCAACAGAAAATTCAATAAAATGGCTTATGGGCGTGCTTAAATTGATTGAAAGTAGAGAAATTGCAAGACTCATACCTAGGAGTCGGTGTTCGCGATTATTAGTAATTATTTTCATTTCTCCATTACCTCAATGACTACTATAATTGATTCATTTCTACAGCAACATCGTGACCTGTGAGCATATCTGTCTTTTTGGTGTAAATGGCTAAAATAAATATCAGCATATAGATAGTGAAATCAAATACAATTGCTATCCCATACAAATAAGATAAATGAAATGCGATTCATACCATATGGAATTCGCTGGAACCCAAACATTCTGACAAACGGTGCTAGCTTGATTCTAATATCCACGTCAAAGCTTCGGACTCAATCGACTCACAGCAACCAAGAAAGATGCTACACACAAAAGCGTGACCGGATTCAAAACATGCAATATATAGCCATTCCAAGTTCGATCAACAATCATATGTCTCTTTCTCTCTTCATCACACCTCGCCGAGGGCTATCACGGAGCTTAATGTCATGCAGATGCCTACCTCCTGTGGAACGATCCTCCTGCTATGGATAGGCGGCGAGTCATCTGTATTATCCTACGAGAGCGTCATGATAGACACAAATCCTCTTCTAGGTAATCATGCTGTATCCTACGATTCCTGATTTACATTTCAGCAGCGACTATTCTGCGAGGGCTGGGAGTGCACACTTCGTACGAGCTTTGAAGGAGATGTCACTTTGTTAATTGGGCCTGAGTTGTAGCTAAGATTTGTGTGCCATGGCTTAAGATGGTCTGAGATTTGGGTGCCATGACTTATACCACTCTAGTTGTAGGGATTTTTGATGGAGAGTCGTATGCTAATTTTAATTTTATATAAAGTTATGAGAGAAATCATTATATATATATAATAATGTACTAAAGTTTGTTGGATGTTAATACTATTATTTTTATATTCTAGTTTCCTACAACATCGATAATCATCCAGAGTTGTATTTGGATAAATTTATTTAAAGAAATAAATTAATAGGCTTCTACAAAATGGAAAGTAGAAATCCTAATGTATCAAATCATTTCAATAAAAATGAAATCCTAACTTAAAAATTCATTCCAATAAAGAGCAAGATTTTTATTTTCATGGGAACGTGAATGTATACCCTATAAATTAAGTATTATTGGTAAAAACAATTAGCATGGAAAACCTTTCATCTCATCATATATTTCACATTGTAAAAAATTAAAGAAACAAACATAAAAATACAAAAATCATGAGGTTTTTCATTTCAAAATTGACATTATAATTAGTCCCAACCAATGTCAATTAAGTTAATAAACATCAAAAGCTATACATGCATCGTGATACAAGTCAGGTTACCTTTTAAAGAACATAATAATGGTAAAACAAAATCTTAAATATGAATAAAATTATAACTTTATTATTATTATTATTCAAGTGGCCCTTCAAACTAAGATGTTTCAGAGTGATAGCAGATATGTTGTTGATGTTCTACGAGATAAAAAAAATTTGTATTGTATTTTGGTATGGAATTGGCATATGTGAGATTTGGTAGTAGGTTCAAATGAATATTGAAGACGATGAAAGCTTTGTTTTATATCTTCATGTTTTGGAGAAGGACATCCCAAATGTATATCAAATAGGCATTGAAGTTATTTTCCTTTATTTATCTAAATTGCATGGCGCTCTTTAAATGCTAAACGGTGTCTTTCGGAGTTGAGCTAATCATAATATAAAAAATATAAAAAATGGCCAAATTATTCGAGGACTCACCGAGTTGTAGAGAAATAATACATAAGCGAGTTTATAAATAAATTCGACATCAATAATTATATATCAAAAGTCTAAAACAAATATCGAGGAAGAGTTAGCTCAAGCACGTGATGATAAGATAATTGAAACGCAGTTTTCCATTCTTTTAATCCTCGAAAATGTAGCAGAGTGTCTTCCAAAGTATAATTGAAGAAAGTCATACTCACAGAAAATGATTTCTAGTTTTCATGTTCTCGCGCAATGACTTCGGAGTAGCTCAATCCTCACTAAGTGATTAAATATCGATAAAAGCTCATTCTTCGCGAAAAGAATAGAGAAAAGAGGAAAATATTTGAACCCACTTAGGTAATTTCCTCCTCTTGAGAAAAATAACAAAGAAAACCAAATCATCAAACTTTAAAAAAGATACATGTCCGAAAAGTTTCCTCTGAAAATCGGTGCAACATATAATAACTAATTTTTTTGAACAAGCTGCGCGAGAATAGCAATAGCCTTTTTATCTTCTCCTATGAAAATATGCGGAATCTTTAGATAGAGAGAAAAAATGATAGAGCAATAATTTCGATTTTTCTTTCAATAAAGAAATTAATTTTTCTTTATGGTTGTTATAATAATTATATCTATAATAAATTTATATTAAATTACAAATATTATAATAATTATATTATAACTTAGATGAATTCATATTTTCGAGAGAAGTCATAATTTATTTATGAAAAGAGTATTCTGTCCTACTGAAATGGAGGATTCGATGGCGAGAGATCTTCGCGAGAGACTTGTGATGAAGGTTTGTGAGTGATGGGACATGCTGCGATGCCGTACCTTTCGCACTTTGTTTCTCTCGGTGGATCGCTCTCTGCAAATTTGAGATGCCTCGCTAGCTAGCTCCTCACTACTCCTGCATTCGAAACCACCACTCCCAACACCTCTCACCCTTACTGCTCCCCTCCGCGTCCACCCACCTACTCCATTAATCTGTTGTCTTCGCGTCTTCTCGTGGGAGGTTCACAAAGGATGTGGAGTTTCAATTTGAAAAGCCTCTCAAATCAGGAAATTTTCGAATTTCTATAACCTTCATCGCTCTACCTCCTTCTATAGTTTGTATTTTTGCACATTCTTGGTTTGTCCTCACACGTAGAACTGAGAATGGCGGCCTCGGAAATTTTTGGGGTGCGAGGAGTTGTAGAAGGGCGAACATGGGAGTGGAGATACTGCAACCTATTTTTTTGTTCTCGGTTTTCCTCCTGCGAATGGAAAGGGAGAAATGGAAACCTCGCGAGTTTTGGGAGGCGCAAGGTTGCTGCTGGCAATGCGGTGAACACAACAAAGAGGATGTTTTTAGAAGAAGTTGCTTGATTCTAGTTGTTTGAAAAACGGAAAAGGAGTATTCTTGTGAATAAGTGACTTCAAGTAACTATTGCTACAGTTCGAAGTATGGATCCACGGTACCTATAGGCTACACTTTTCGCACACATAAATTTGAACACAATTTTGGCTTCTTTTTCTCCCAATATAACCTCCTCTCTCTCACGTGGCTTACGCTCTGCCACTCCCACAGAGTGGGGTATTGCAGTGTCCATTTACACGAGCTCTGACTTTTTGATTTCCATGCAGTCTGCCTCCTCGAGTAGTCGGCATCCTGATCTCGGTATTTATAATTTCTACGATGTGTATGTATTTCGGCGTCCTCCATATAGAGCCCCCGGTTGCACGAATTGGCTTGAGTCGATCGTGCGTAATACGGCTGCTACGTGGGCAAGATCTTTGATAAATGTCTATATGAATGTAAATGATCTTTTTTTGTTTGTAAAATATCGCCTAATATGGACGGTAAATTAATAAATCAAAAATCACAAGATTTAATTGCAAATTTGTATTCATGGTCATCTCCTTATCTTCATTTTGGTCAACCCCATGTCTTCATCGTTCTCACTCGATGGGCTCGCCCTTCTACAACCACAGTACCCTCTGGATAAATATCGAGCCCTGTCCCTTCGATGGCATGACTGTACCGAAGAAAAAAATACGTCGTTTCTCACCCCATGAGTGGTCCTTGTGCAACCATTGCACCGCCGAAAGCTGGGGGCCACCCGTGCGATTCGCATGGGAGATAAAAACTAGGAGTGAAAATAATACGAAAACAACAACCGATAGTAGCATTAATGTTACTTATAGAAATTTAAGGAGGATCATCAAATATTTACAGGTGATTAGGTTGGAAGTGGGTAAATGTTGGGTGGGTCGCACATTATATTTTTTTAATGCAATTCAAAGTTTCTCCCAACTATTAAGTGATGCTTTGCAAAGAGTAGCGACTCAGTAACTCAAATCCACCTAAAACATCCACAGCTCCATGAACACGTGAAAGCATTTATCATATCAACAAGTAATTATCCTGCAAATAAAGTGGGTAAATGTTGGGTGGGTCCTTGCATTATGTATTTTTACTTGCAAATTCAAAGTTTTCTCTGGCAACCATTAAGGGAGATGCTTGCAGAGATGTAGCACTTGTAACTCAAATTCACACAAACGTACACAACTCCATGAGTTCGTTAAACATTGTCATATCAAAAAGTAGTTATCATGTAAGTAATTGCATGCGTTTACACAAATTTTGACATACAACATTTTTACTTACTTGCTAAGCATATGACTCTAATGTTATTGAATTATTAACCTAATAAGGAAAGGTAATTATACTTTATACATCTATTCCGATACACATTTGCTCACTTAAGTATGTTTGTTTTTCTTAACTCACTTGTTTTAGCTCGCCTTGTCTATTGGTTTTTTAAACAATCATGGAGATATAATACGCTGATTAGCGAGTTAATACTACTTCATCTATTCATTAGAACTTTCTTATTCACTCTTGGATAGAAATTCCTATAGTAGAGGTATTCTCACACCTGACGATTCAGTATGCAAACATAGTTCACCTAATAAAATTCTATCACATACTCATAGTACACATAAATGCCTTTCTAGGTATCCTTTCCTTGTAATACATGACATATATGATTTACCTTCTTCCTCCTCCTGTAAATAAATTTATAGCGTATGTGTTCTAGGTTGTGGTCTACTCACCAAACCACGATTTTCCAACTTGGATCTAGTACCATATGTAACATACCCTTCTTTTTAATGTGAAATATTTCTAATTTACCTACATTTGCACAATAAAATTTAAACTTTTATTTACTTTTTTAAAAAAAATAATAAACATGACAATAAGTCTTCTCATAATTTCAGAAGTTCCAGCTTTTCCTAGATCTTTCTTTACCTACTTTTGGCCCTATACCATTCACTTTGTGAAAGGTATTCCCACCCGAGTTCACTTTACATTTGTTTGTTTTTTTCTAAAAGATATATATATATTAATTATTATTATTATTATTAATATAAAATGAAATATATGCATGTGAATTTCTCGAGGTAGTTCTCTTTGTCTCTCAATTTGTCCATTAAATTTTTTTCTTTTTGACTATATTACCCTAAGTTATCTATTTGCATACTTACACATCTTATTATCTCTATTTATTTTAATTATATCTATTGTGCTTATATGTATGTAAAGAAAAATATTCACTATGTAATTGAGTCCTCAGTACGGTAGTAACTTTCGTATTCTTAAAAAGAGATGAACCCTCATCCTTTCGTATTTGACAACACCGTTTAATTTAATAAATGAAAATGCTAGACTTATATTTAATCGCTTGTACATGTACATATATATATATATATATATATATATACGTATATATATACGCGTAATTTTATTGAATGAATCATCGTGATATGCCTAAACTCATGTGTTGTGTTAAAATGTCTTTCCTAATATACTTTATGCATTATATTATTTTGTAGAGAATGAGCATCAATGTGTTGTTGTGGTTTGCCTCATCAATGAGGCTTCACGCCTCCTAGTATGCTCGGTGGTCTCGGTCTCGCTCCAGCCTAAAGGAATCTTATCGGACTCTTTACATTCAATGATACCTGCGACGCATCTTTGGGAAAACAACGATAAAATTAGGGTTGGCATGTATTAGGGTAACTACTACCTAGTCAAAAAAATTAGGGTTTCATTACATTTTCATTGAGATAAAGGTAATCTCAAAAATCCGGCTTCGAAATCCTGCAAGAACCGGGGATATTATGAAACTTAGTTATGAGTGGAATATCACTATAAAATATAATTCACTTTGTTTGAATAAATGCTACAAGGTCTTCAAGAAGGATGGTTATGAGTACTCATTGGCTTGTTCCTATGAGTCGCTTTGCCAACTCTTGTCAACTCTATTTGGGTTAAAGCGAAAACAAATTTTGGCTACATGTCAATTTTAAGATAACACACATTAATTGATTCCGTCTACTTTTGCCTGAATTCAAAGGAATTTAAGATTGAAAGTTTGTGGACCCTTTGAGATTGGTTGCTTACTTTTGTTGCACTGAAATTTATTTTTAATACATTCCACCATCGAGAGTTTCACTTCTACAGAGGGAATTCCTTGCTGAGGGAATCATGTTTTGGATGTAGAGAAGATTGGTGTACCCATGCATCGGTGAGCTATAGATAAGGATTATATTTGAGACCCTTGTTATGCAATTTTCCACTTTTAAATAAGTTTTTCCAATATGAATTTGATATTTAAAAGGACTTTCCATGGGTTCACACGGCTTTGCTTGAGGGTGCTCATTTTAGCCATTTTTTATTTCTTAACCTTCTATTTTCCAATCCACTACAACCTGCTCGCACTACGAGCATGGTACCATTACATTATGCCATTGTAGGTTTACATTGGTTCCTGACTTAAATCCACCAATCAACCTATCATTTAATAGTGCCGAGTTGAAAGTGTAATGTTTTATCAAGGCTCTTTCCATTTTAGCACTTAATTAAAATATCTAATATTCGCAATGGGGTATTCTTACCATAGAAGGGATTCATCCTTTTCGAATATAAAATTGTGTAATTTACGTCAATATTTCTGTATGGACTTATTTCTCCATAATTTGTGAGTGATCGAAAATATCTACTAACTACCTGGCAGAATACCTATCCACTTATATTTTTTTATGTGTTACTCACTTCAAATTTGCAATCACATTATTTCTTGTTCATAAGCCTTATATTTTTTTATTACGAGATATTTTACTATGAAAACATTGTTATTACTATAAAAATTGCTGCCTTAATGGATTAGGATGAATTATTTAATAAAATAGGGTCTTTCCTTTCTAGTATGCAATTTTCTGTTGAGACGTCCATGAATGCAAATTCATTTTTCACTTGTATTGTATAGAAATTCTATTTTAAATTTTTATTTTTAGGTTATTCACTTATATTTTCCCTCTGGCAAGATGCATCATCTCGATATGATAGTATAACTACATATCTATTTTTGATATTTGTAAACATAGTGTCGACATAAGTTTTACTACGAGGGACATCAAAGTATGAACCTGCGGTTCGAGGGACCACATTATTTTACTTAGTCGTCATCCTCTCTTGTTCTGTGCATAAAGGTTTGGAATTTTTATGCTAATTTTTGCTATTTCACACCTATAACCTGATGAAAAACCCCAATATTAACTTTGTGTGTGTATCTGCATCTTGTATGTACAATCCTTCAATACTCTTTTCTCTTTTTCGGTAACTAATTTGGTCTCCTGTTTCGCCACATTTTTTCACTGTCGTATGAATCCTCATCATTCTCTTCTCACCTCTAGAGATTATAAGGAATGTGTTGACCTAAAACCACAAAGTGACCCAACATACTACTATTCTCGTGTAGCATATTCATTTACTATGATAGTATCAATTATTTCAAAGATTAAAATCTCAACTTTTTAATTCCATATAATATTTTTCCTGCCATTCACTTTACACTTCACAATCACTCCATTCCACGTATACTTATGTGTACCCTTCCATAAATTTGTAGAAAATTTCCACAAATCCCTCTGACCAACTAGAAGTATTTTCGGTTATCCTTGAGCTCCATGGTTACAATTGTCCTAAAAAATTTGATAAAATATTAGCCATGATTTCTCCTCTACCAACATTGGTAGTGTCTTGTAGTATTTTCTTGGAGGTTCAAATAATGTCGCTTGTCTCCCATAGATGAGTTTCAGCTTCTTCTCTGCAAACTATTAGTAGTGTCTTGGCAGTAATTTCTTGGGTTTAACTGGTCTTTTCTCTCTCACACACATTTCTCTCCAAAATGAATTTCCCTTATCACCAATAGTTATATGCTATAGTATCGACTACATGAAAAACTCTTTCTAAGTCTTATTCATTTATTGGTGGCGTGTCATCTTCACTACTTTTCTTTTCCTTTTTCCTCTACCATCTAAAGGTATAATCCATGAGATGAGGATTTTCTTTCTTATTGTTTTTATTTTTCAGAATTTTTCATGGAATTTAAGTGTTAATCTCTCATTTTTAATGGTATACACATTTCTAAGAGGAAAGAATATATCAAAAATAATTTATTTGTTTTTCATTTATGAAAATAATAGTTATATCAAGATGGTCGTAAAGTAGTGAAAAGTATAAATGAGATCTCAGAATTTATTGGATATAACAAATTAAAGTTCCTGATAAATTTGGCAAAAATAAAGGAAATTCTACGTAAATTTGCTGACAAAGTAGAAGCACTCACATGTGAACACATCCTCATATTTTCAACAAAGATTGTTTACCTTGCACAAAAATTATTATATTATTTTAATGTATAGGACAATTTCCAATCACTATCATTATGAAATATATATCCAAATTTATTCGGATAATTTTTTTGATAATGCATCATTAACTACATTATATAAATCTAAATTTCCATTCGCATACTTTAATAAAATAGTATCAACCAATCTTGTTAAAGCCTAAAACACATATGAAAATGTCTACAATTAACATCACACCAACATAATGGACAAATATGAGTAGACATTCACAATAATAATACTCAAGCATATTAGATAAACATAAATTTTTAGATCACATCACAAGTGAGTACATAAATATTAACCACATTTTCCAAAATCAATTAAAAAATCACGGATAAAAAAATATAAAACTCCAACTTTGCCATGTAGATAATATTGATCCCAACACTTAAACATAAAATCAACTTTACTCTAATAATAATATTCCTATCACATTAAAAAGCAAACCAAAATAGAAAAATTAAAAACAAATTAACTTACAAAACATATGTACAAAGAACAATTCGAATCACAAATATAACACAACGGAAATGATTTTTTTATTTCAATCTATTGTTGATCGCAAACCTAGATCAAATTTAACAAAAAATAGCTTGAAATTAGAAAAGAAACGACTAAAAATTATCACATCTTTGAGATAAGGAAACCAAAGGTACCGCTTTATTAAACGCTCTATTCGTTCGACGTTGCTAATCTCTTCATCCTTTTGAATTTTATGTTTAATGGAGAAAGCACAAATTGCAGCCCTAACGGAAAAAACTTTGCGACGCTCCACTCCGCTCCATATCCGTTGCGTGCATCCACTCAACGTTCGTTGTCTTTGTCTATCTTTGCTCTCCACTACCCTCTCCTCAATGTTAATGTCGATCAAGTGTTGCGCTAATAAATAAGTTTAGAATGGTGATTTTCTAAATATATATTTATTTATTAAATGATAATTTTGAACAAATAAGTTTTATGTTAAAAATCCATTTTAGGCTTCACGGTTTGAATTCTTAGAATGAAAGAGTAACACTAGATTTTTAGTTTTTGTTTGGGAGTGAGATTGTATTTGTAAAGGTTGTTAATTGATCTAGAGTTATTAGAAATTGTTCAATTCTATTTTTTTCCCAAATTAATTTGTTTTTCATTCGAATTTTTATCTTCTCGTGTCGATTCAAATCCAAATTCTGAAAATCGAGAACTTAATAACTATGGTCTCTTCCCACTTTGTCCAAGCTGCGCACTCCTGTCACTACCACCCTCCAGCGCTTTTGCGACAACTTCTCCTCCTTTTGGTGAGCGTCACCATCAATGCTAACCCATTCCCCGATGCCTGCACGACGCTTCATTAATTGCGAAAATGATTTCAGTCTATATCGAGCCCAATATTTCAAATTGTAATTGCGCACCTAATTTTTTTGAAATGAAATCGATGTTCGAGGGATAAAAACCTTGTTGGTGTGAACAACGGTGGCACGCTTAAGAAACTACACATTTGTAAATGTGGTACGTTATGATGATATTGAGTGGGCCAAACAAGCCGCATAGGTGAAGGAAACATCACGAGATCGGCTGATGGGTGCTACTTCATTTCACATTCTTCCTCTCTCTGTTTTCCACTTTCCTCACACGTCTTCTACATACTTTCTTGGCTTGTTGATTTTGCTTTACCAAAAGATCTCTGTTATACGAAGCTATTATTTAATTCATATATATATATATATATATATATGATTTGTAACTTTTTATTTATTTATTTGATATTATAAGTATACCTTATAAGTGTGGAGTTATGTGGAGTTTATTTCTCTTACCGGAACGTTAGACGCATTTTATTACTTCATTCATTATCCATTTAGGAAATAACATATATTTTTACCCGGGTTGCTGGGTAGTCCATTTCGATTTGTTATTGTAGAAACACATTTGATTAATGATAATAGATCTAGAGGACTGATCCATAACCATGTGTTATGATTTACCAAATATCTCAACATAATAAAAGGCTTTTTGGATTTCTCGTTTTCTGTTACTGTGGAGTCCTGTGAAAAATATGTTTGTGAAATCCAATGAGATCAGCTCCTGTGATCTACTAGATTAAAATACCTAGCTGAGGTGTTGGTTGACGACCTTTGAGTTGGTGATTGAGAGTGGCGGCCCAGGTCGGATCTTTAATAGGATATGCGTTGGACAAAATAAGTACTGTGTGAGCATTTTGTTACATACATATATATGTGGTAGCGGAGATATTTTCGTACAGTCAAAACATAGGTTGATTTTGTTGAAATTTAATAAAGATATTTCAAAATGTAAATTTAATAAAGATATTTTCAAAATGTAGTAAATTTAAATGAGTTAGTAGGAGAAGCTCGAAAGACAAAGGAAAGGTAGGCGTGAACCTCCAGCCATAGAAGGTTAGAAGCGATGGTTTACGCATAGCATGAAAATGAAAGAGAGACTAGTGAAGAAAACCACATGAAGACTAAAAGAAATTTAAGAGGACCAATCTTGTTGCGGGGAGAACGATAATGCTAAAGGTCATGCATGTAAACTTAATACCTACTACGTGGAAATGGTGAGCGAGGATAAAGAAACACGACGATCGAAGAAAGCTTGAGAAAATCAATCATTGAGTGCATGACACATGCACGAAAAGGAAGAAGAGTAACAAAATTTGGAAGAAGGAAAAATCACTAGTATTCAAATCAACGCATACAATACATGAGTGGAAATTCTCCGAGGAGAGCGCTGGAAGTCAATAGCAGTTTTCTCTTGACGAGCTTGAGAAGAGAGATTTCTAACTTCGACCCGGAAAACAAAGGACCAAGTTGAGGAATGAAAGTAGGCTGCCAATTTAACAATAAGCGATTAACTTGAGAAACAATAAGAAAGCCTATGAAAGAAATCTCAAGAATAGAGGTTATATGGAAGAAATATAGCCAAAGTGAAAGGTGTTAGAAAAATGGGAGAAGTCTTACCGACATTGGAAGGTTCGGGCGAAGAAGGAATTTGATGAGGAAATGTATAGTATCGGCGACCATGGATTCATGATTCTGAGACTTGCAAGTGACAACCCTAGAAAATATTAGAAAGTCTGACCAGGTTTGGTGGTAGTCGTGCAAAAACCAACCACAGGAACAGCAGAACTAAACACAACTATAGATCTTATTATGAGGCAAATCGGCGATGAGAGAAAATGCTAGAGCGGGATTACGCGAGGTCTATGGGACCAAAGATAATAAATTCCAACCCATGCTGGACACCTACCATTAGTATTACACAGAGTAGAAAACCAAATAATTCCAAAAATCTTGTATGTAGGGCTTCGACTGGCGAAACAAAATTTTTTGGCTTGATATGCTCAGAGATGCTGGCATTGATTAATGTTCAAATATTTTTAATTATACAGAGTGCGTACATTCATTTAACCATAGCGAATCGTTTCGGTCAATACAACTCAAATTTTCGAAGAAACGTGAATTCAAACTGAACGAGATCTTATATAATAAATCTGTTAGCTCGCGAATAATGATTAATGTAATACCAATCAAGGTTTGTGTAAAAAATATGGATACTTGTGTAATGTTTTAAAATATTAGTTTTGATTACGATGTTGTGTTGTGTTATTGTTGCAGTATAGACAAAGGTTATTAAAAGTGATACTTGTAGTTGAAATGTTACAAAGTGGTAATCGGAGAGCCTAGGTTTGAACACTTTAGGATCCACCTATGGGTCATCTGACGATTTAATGCAGCGTGTGTATGTTGATGCACGCGAGAGAAAACGAGCATAATAGGGAGACATTAGGAGAAGCGGCCTCATAGGCGGCAGAAACGTCAGAAAGAACCCCAACCTTGACTAAGAAATGAGACCCTGAAAGTGTGGATTCGGTGGTGTTGATCAAACACCGGCCGACAGGGAAAGCAGTCTGCTAGAAGGAACAACAACACCAAACTAGCATTATGTTACAAAACACTTGATGCTGAAACTACGAAAATGGTCGGGGTTGAGTCGATCGTATGAGCGATTTGATCCGAAACGAAAAGGGATGCTAAGAAGCCTCGACGTTGGGATATGTGTGCAAGAAATATGCCTAAATTAAACGTAGCCTTAGAAGATCGGCCAGGAGGATTACCAACCGGCAATGATAGAGAGTTGGAAGGTAAGCTACTCTCTCAGCTTGTTTCTATTTTGGCGGAGCCAGGAGTGAAAATTTAAGCTACGTAATCCCCAAATTCAGTAGAGATTTGTAAATTGTAAAGTTACAAATTCGCTAAATCCTAGGTAGATTCTGATTACGACACGCGGTGCAAAAGAGGAGAAAGGATGTGCAAAAATTACATGCCTACCTAACTGAAAATTAGTGAACAACAACTAATTTTCAGACCTAAATACACTAGCTGGATCCTACAATGTGCTACTTGGTACTGGATTGGTTTGGAGACACGCTGGATGTTGGCGGAGTTGTAAAGAAAATGCACATACATTGCGAAGTCCATGATGGAAATCAAAAGGAGGTCGAGTATAAAGAAACCCCTACTGGTTGTATCCTATTCGCACACTGTCTCAAATGATTGTGTTCATTACCGGAAAGGATGCGGTTATATGCCTAGCCAGGTGGGTTTTATCAATTCCAAAGAAAAGAACTCCAATGATGGAAAACATTCTGATAGGGAATGATTTGCGTGGATGTAATTTCCGGAGGAAAATACTAGGATACCTCCTGCAGAAGGGACGTAGTGACCCTACTGCCGAGAGTTGATACAAAGAAATTAATTTATATAATTAGCAGAGTAATGTTGTCATGATTCATATGCATTAAAAGTTAAAGAGAAATACCGGACTCTTGAAAAAACTATGTGATTTGAAAATTAAAATAAAAAACCTTTGAGGTGTTCATTGAAGTTAAGTCTTAATTCAGATCTTGAATAGGTTATGCATTGGACAAAGTAAGCCTGTGTGCACATTTTCTTTACATATATATGTGGTAGCCGAGATACCGTGACTCAAAGCATAGGTTGATTCTCTTGAAATTTAATAAAGATATTTCAAAATGATAAATTTCAATAGTAGGAGTTATATAACTCAAATGTTTTAATATTTTTATGTTTTTTTCAAAGTTTATTGAATTTATTCATATATTTAAAACAATTCTAAATTAAGAAAATTCACATTATTATTAAAATTAATAAATAAATAAAGTACCACTTACTAGCTCTGAAGTTATTATTTAAAATGTTGAATAATTAAGCTGTGCTTTTTAACCAACAATGTATTTACAATAGTTAAAATGGATTAAAATCTTAGTTCATAAAACTATATATAGCAAAATTCATACATCCTTGCATTTAAGATGAACTTTTATCTATGAACTTTTTGGAAGCTATGAATAGTATTATCTCATAGAAAATTGGATTAGGTTATAAAAATGGTTTTGTTTTCAAATTCTTAGATGACAAAAAATTTAGTTTGAAATTTGTGTTTTAAAATTTGAGTTATCTTCATTTATGAATATTTAAATATATAAATAAAGTGTTAATCTTTGTTGGAACAACAAGATATATGAATTTTATTTTTTCACCATTCAATCTAAAAATGTGATTTCATTGTTACATAACTTTGGATTTCTACTAAGTTAAATTTCAATTGTCCCTTAAATTAACTAAAATTTATTTTGTTTAAATTTTATATTGCATATATTTTTCATTGTATAAATATTTTTTTATTTTTGTTTAACAAGTGAGAAATTTCTTCTGTATATTAAAGACTACTTTATTAATGTTTTTATTTCTTCCTTGTGATGAATATTTATACATGCTATTGAATTTTTTTAATTTAGTTTTGAAATTTTTATACTCGTATGTATGATCACTTCAACAATCTATGCACATGTTTTGTTAAGATTTCTAAAATTTTTATAGATCATTATTATTTTATTGAAATTGTTAATTTGAATTGTGAATGAAATATTTTTTTTTTCAATTGTCTCAATGATGGTAGTCATATATATATATATATAGTTTCATTGGCCATTTGTACATGCCCATGATCAAATTAAGGGTTAACAACATGATATGAATATTTATTTTTTTGATATCTCTCTATATGACAGTTTAATTTTTAATTATGATTTTTCCTTTGGAAAATATTCATTTAATAGGGTATCTGAGGTATAATGGTTATCACAATCGCATAAACCATTAAAAATTATTTGGGTGATATATATACATTCTCTTTATACTTTGTATTTGTATATTGATGTCCTCAATTATTTTTTGCACCCAATTATATTCTAAATTTAAGTCATCCTTAATCATCTATGAAAGGAAGTAGATTTTATGAATATATTTCCTCCACTATCCAATGAGAAAAGAATATGTAAAGAAACTTTAAACAAATCTATGATAAGAAAAGGGATATCAATGCAATAGAAAACCATTACATAAAAATTTCTTGGAAAAACATATTTTGGTTAAAAAACCCCACACTCTAACGCATGCTCAATGTATCATTTAACAACTAAATTGTTACAATACATTACAAATATTTGATCTCAATGAGAGTGTTCAAAAGTTAAATAAACATTACCGAAATATTTGAAAGCATAACAGTAAATTAAAACTCATGCACATTGTTTTCCACCAATCCTAGCACTCAATAAATAGGCATAACAAAAACCTTGTAAGGTATTCCAATGTACATGCAACAAACCACCAGCAAATAATTGGTCATTTTTTATTCTTAGTATTCATTGCCCGTTTTGACATGCATTTATTCCCTACCACTACATTATATTTCTTTTTGGTAACTTAAGATTTGTTGCCTATCAACTATCAATGCCTACCTATGCCACTAAAGGATTGCAATGTGTATAAAACAACTATCCCAACACTCTCCCACTTATACCTTGCAATAATATAAGGAAAATTGTGAGCTGAATTATAAGGAGTATAAGGCCCATACACTCACAACACCACTTGAACTTGTGATGGTTTTATCAATTCATATACAACATTATGTAAATTTTCACATGTCTCTAGTGTCTATATATACGCATACATGCTTTATATTTGAATGAAAGGTCAGGTTCTTTGTTAAACAAATGACATTTTTATTATGATTGAACTATAATAGTTCTCTAAGTTATCACTACTTTTGAACATGATCTCATAAGATAAATTCTATCCCTACAACCATGAGTAGTTATCATATACTTTACCCATATAGTGCCAATGAAACCACTGCTTCTTTCTTGTTTATCCAACTTATTGTTGCATCAAAATAATGGAATCTCGCAAATGCTTGTAGATATCCGAATTTCATCCCCTACCCAATAACAATCCACAAAAACATTTATGTATGCCAAGTGTGGTTTCCTTGAAGCATAACTATGATAGCAACAAGAATATATAAAAGTACCTTGCAAATACTTTAAGACCCTCTTCTTTGTGGCCTAATGTTAATGTCCAATAATAGCCATGAATAGAGTTAAAACTTCCACTACATGGACAATCTCTAGTCTAGTACAATCCAATGTGTAGACCAAACTACCAACTCCAATAGCATAACATATATAATGCATATCCATTGAACCTATAGGTTTTGAAGGACATTTCTTAATTGAAAGTTTAGTTCCTACATAAATAATAGAAATAAACAGTTTGCAACCTTCCATGTAAAAATGTTGTAGCACATATTTTACATACTTATTAAATTTTTCGCTCAATGAAGGCATTATATTTTCTTTGTCTCTTCATCTCAATTCTTAAGATATATTTTGTATCCCCAAAGTCATGCATAACAAATTGTGGTACAAGCTAAGACATCAAATCATAAAGAACATTCTTACTATTACTAAAGAATAACATATCTTTTACGTATAAAGTGATAACAAAGAAATGACCACCATCATGTTTGTAATACACATAATTATCTGATTTGTATCTCACAATTCCCAATCCCATTTCAAAGGAATCAAACTTTTGGTACCATATTATCCTCTCGACCTAAGAATAACATCACTATATAAATGATTCTATTTTTAGGAAACATTTATATCTAATGGGTTTCCATCCATTAGGCATTGGTATCAAGTCATATGTATCATTATTTCTAAGTGTATTCATGGATAATCTCAAAAACCCATTATCATTAATCACCATTGACTCTTTCATAGTTCTAAGCTTATTAGTATTAGAAAATAAAGAAAATGCACATATGAAATCAAATAAATTGTAATCATACCTATTTAGCTACGTTATTTTTCAATTTGATCTCCTCCAATTTTTAGGTGGACTTTCTTCCTCCTCCTTTGAACTCTTTGAACCCTAGCCCTGGTTAAGACCATCATGAACTTCTTATTCATCTTTTTGGCTTATATTTTTTCTATCTTATGTGGTAGATAAACCATTGACTTCTTCTCATTCTCTTTTTGATGAAACACTATGGAAGAAGGTTTAACTTAATGGAGAATAAAAATCTTCTTATACAAAAATATCTAGTCACACAATCCAAAAAATTCTACCTCTTCACACAAATGCCATGAATCATGAAGTTACATTTCATTTCCTTGTCATCGATATTTTCCCATCTCTTTATTGGCACATGAGCATATGATTCACAACCTAAAGTATGAAGATGTTGAGGTGGGGTAGATTTTCCCATCTAAAGCTAAGTAGGAGGTTTATCCATATGAACTAATGTGGGAGACCTATTAATCAACTAACATGCAATAGTAACTTCTTCCACCCATTAATTTTTATCTTAACTAGCTCTAATGAGCATAGTCGCTGCTCTCTCCCTCAACATCCTATTCATATGTTTTGAAACACCATTCTACTAAGGGCTATATAGAGTTGTCTTGAGGGAAAATTTTAGGGGCTAATATTCGCAAGTGGACTAATTTTCCATGCTTTTTCCAAAAAAAATCCTTAATTTCCATTTTTTCTAAAAATTATTGGCTCAAATTTTATACTATAATTTTTTTTTTTTAACGTGAAAATCCCAAAAAAATTATGTAGAGATTCTATAAAATTATTATAATTTGAAAAATAAATTGTCAAAAATTTTACAAATTGCATATTATGTACTAGTGAGGTTCACCAAGGTTACTATTATGTTTTCAAAATTTATGTTGAATTCTTATGGTCTAGTGACCTCTGTTTCAAGTTCGTCGGACTGAGGTTTAGTGCAACACTTCAGTCGGGAATCCAAGAGGACATAAATCCTCTAGGAAAAAAATTTAAGAGGTTGTGGAAGCCTATTGAGAGAATAATAAGGAGGGGACCTGACAGTTGATTGAGGAGTGGGAGGAAATTTTAAATTGTCACGCAGAGAGAATGTATATAGAGGTCGAAGATAGGCGTGTGTTGGTGCCTGACCCTGGGCAAACTCATGGAAAACTTACACAATTTAAACACACTCTCTACCTTTATTGGTCGATGAAATGAATTTTGTAGAAGTCCATGGAACATGTTGTTGTGAGTATGGCCACCGTTGCTGAGGAATTCCTTAATTATCAAAAAGAATTCAATAAGATATAGTTTTTTTGCGCGAATAAGAAGGGTGGGTTAGCCTCGTTGAAGATCATTTGCCTTGTGTACTGGCCCCAATAGAACTCCCATAAAACACTGATATGGACCTCGCACAAGTGGAATTTTTCTTTGTTAAAGAGGTTGACTAGTCATGAAAATAGCTTTATTTTCAAATTTTATTTATGATTATGAATTTGTGGATATTATTTATTGTTTCCTTTGAAAATAGGAATGTAGAAGATAGGATATATATAAATATTTAGTTTTATTTTTTGTGGCTACAAAGAATTAAGTTGTATTGTACTTAGATGGTCTGCAAAACTATTAGGTGGGAAACGTGCTTTCCCACAGGGAAAGTTGTGGCCACGAAACTCTCTTTGTGATCTGGTTGTAATATTTTATTTATATTAATAGAAAAAGAAGAAATCTCGAGCTTACAAAAAAGAAAGTGGGTTTGATTGCTGGGGTAAACTCTAGAGTTAAGCGTGCTTGATCCATTCTCTCTCTCTCTTTCTCCCACCCTCTCTCTCTCCCCCACTCTCTCTCTCTCTCTCTCTCTCTCCCTACCTCCCACTCTCTTCATCCCTCTCCCTATCCTTCGTTCCCTCTCTCTGACTCCCTCTCTCCCACTCTCTCCCCCTCTTTCTCTCTACCTCTCCCTCTCACTCTCCCGCTCTCTCTCTCTTTATCTCTCTCTCAACCTATCTCTCCCTCTCTCTATCCTATGTCACCCCCTCTCTCCCACACCCTCTCCCTACTTCTGACTCGCACTCACTCTATCTGTCTTTCTCCCTCTCCTCACTCTCCCTCTCTTCCCCTCCCACTCTCCCCCCCCCCTCTCTCTCTCTCTCTCTCTCTCTCTCTCCTTCACTCTGTCCTACTTATGTCCCTCATTGTCTCCCTCTCTTCTTCTCTCTCCCCACCCTTTCTCTGCTCTCTCTCTCTCTCCCTTCCTCCCACTCCCACACTATCTCCTTCCCACTCTCTTTCTCTCTCCTTCTCTGTATCTCTCTCTCTCTCTCTCGCTCTCTCCCTACTCTGTCTCTCCACCTCCCCCTCTTCCCCTCTATCTACCTCACTCCCTCTCTCGTTCCCTCTAGTTCTCCATCTATCTCTCTCCCTCTAACTCTCTCTCTCTCCCCCTCTCACTCTCTCTCTCACTCATTCTCATGCTCTCTCTCCCTGTCTCCCTCTTCCTACCCCTCTCACTTTCTCTCTCTCATTCGCTCGCTCTACCACTATCCCTCTCCCTCTCCCTCTCCCTCTCAATCTCTCTCTCTCCCTCACCCTCCCTCTCTTCTTTCCTTCCTCTCTCTCTCTCTCTCCTTCATGTCTATCTCTACCTCCCACTCTCTCTCTCTCTCACCCTCACTCCCTCTTCTTCTCCCTCTCCTTCACTCTCTCTCGGTCACTCTCTCTCTCTCTCACCTCCATATACCCCACACCTGATCTCTCTCTTTCTTACCATCTCCCTCTACCTCCCCTCCCCCATTCTCTCTCTCCCTCAAACTCGCCCACTCTCTCTCTTCCACTCTCGCCCTCCCTCCCCCTCGCACTTTCTCTATCTATCCGTGTTTCCCTCTTTCCCCCCCTACCCCCCTCTCTCTCTGCCTCCCTCCCTCCCTCTCACCCTGAGTCCCTCTCCCTCTCCCTCTCTCCCCCTGCCCCTCTAACGCTCCATGTCCCTTGCTCTAATTCTCTCTCCGACTCTTTCTCATGCTATCCCTCCCTCTCTCCCTCACAACCTCCCTCTCTCCCTCACAACCTCCCTCCCTCTCACAATTCTTCACTCCCAGACCCCTCTCTCTCTCTCTCTCTCTCTCTCTCTCTCTTTATTTCTCTCTCCCTCTCCCTATCACTATCTCTTGCCATATTTGACCCTCCCTCTCCCACTCCCTACTTCTGACTCGCACTCACTCTATCTCTCCCCCTCCTCCTCTCCCCTTTCCTCTCTCTCACTCTCCCTCCCTCCCTCCCTCTCTACTTCACTCTCTCCTACTTATGTCCCTGATTGTCTCCCTTTCTTCTTATGTCTCCCCACCCTTTCTATGTTCTCTCTCTCTCTCTCTCTCTCTCTCCCACTCCCACACTATCTCCCTCCCACTCTCTTTCTCTCTCCTTCTATGTATTTCTCTCTCTCTCTCTCTCTCACTCTCTCCCTCACTCGGTCTCTCCACCTCCCCCTCTTCCCCTCTATCTACCTCACTCCCTCTCTCGTTCCCTCTACTTCTCCATCTCTCTCTCTCCATCTAACTCTCTCTCTCTACCTATCACTCTTTCTCATGCTCTCTCTCCCTGTCTCCCTGTTCCTATCCCTCTCACTTTCTCTCTCTCATTCACTCGCTCTCCCCCTATCCCTCTCCCTCTCCCTCTCTCTCCCTCTCTCTCCACCTTACTTTCCCTCCCTTCCTTCCTTTGTCCCTCCCTCTCTCTCTCTCTCTCTCTCTCTCTCTCTCTCTCTCTTCTTCTTCTTCCTCTCCTTCACTCTCTCTCAAAGACTCGCTCTCTCTCTCTCTCTCTCTCTCACGTGCGCGCACTCTCTCTCTCTCTCGCGCGCGCTCTCTCTATCTCCCGCTCTCCTCCCTCTCTCTCTCTCTCTCTCCCCCTCCCCTTCTCTCTCCTCCCTTCCTCCCACTCTGTCTCTCTTTCTCTCGCTCACCCTCTCTCTTTCTACCCTATTCTCTCAGTCTCTCCCACTCTCTCTATCTCTCTTTCACCCTCTCTGTTTCTACCCTATCCTCTCTCTCTCTCTCCTTCACTCTGTCCTACTTATGTCCCTCATTGTCTCCCTCTCTTCTTCTCTCTCCCCACCCTTTCTCTGTTCTCTCTCTCTCTCCCTTCATCCCACTCCCACACTATCTCCCTCCCACTCTCTTTCTCTCTCCTTCTCTGTATCTCTCTCTCTCTCTCGCTCTCTCCCTACTATGTCTCTCCACCTCCCCCTCTTCCCCTCTATCTACCTCACTCCCTCTCTCGTTCCCTCTAGTTCTCCATCTATCTCTCTCCCTCTAACTCTCTCTCTCTCCCCCTCTCACTCTCTCTCTCACTCATTCTCATGCTCTCTCTCCCCGTCTCCCTCTTCCTACCCCTCTCACTTTCTCTCTCTCATTCGCTCGCTCTACCACTATCCCTCTCCCTCTCCCTCTCCCTCTCAATCTCTCTATCTCCCTCACCCTCCCTCTCTTCTTTCCTTCCTCTCTCTCTCTCTCTCCTTCATGTCTATCTCTCCCTCCCACTCTCCCACTCTCTCTCTCTCTCACCCTCACTCCCTCTTCTTCTCCCTCTCCTTCACTCTCTCTCGGTCACTCTCTCTCTTCTCCCCTCCATATACCCCACTCCTGATCTCTCTCTTTCTTACCATCTCCCTCTACCTCCCCTCCCCCATTCTCTCTCTCCCTCAAACTCGCCCACTCTCTCTCTTCCACTCTTGCCCTCCCTCCCCCTCACGCTTTCTCTATCTATCCGTGTTTCCCTCTTTCCCTCCACCCCCCTCTCTCTCTCCCTCCCTCCCTCCCTCTCACCCTGAGTCCCTCTCCCTCTCCCTCTCTCCCCCTGCCCCTCTAACGCTCCATGTCCCTTGCTCTAATTCTCTCTCCGACTCTTTCTCATGCTCTCCCTCCCTCTCTCCCTCAAAACCTCCCTCCCTCTCACAATTCTTCACTCCCAGACCCCTCTCTCTCTCTCTCTCTCTCTCTCTCTCTTTATTCCTCTCTCCCTCTCCCTATCACTATCTCTTGCCATATTTGACCCTCCCTCTCCCACTCCCTACTTCTGACTCGCACTCACTCTATCTCTCCCTCTCCCCCTCTCCCCCTCTCCCCTTCCCTCTCTCTCTCTCTCTCTCCCCCTCCCTCTCTACTTCACTCTCTCTCTCCCCCCCTCCCTCTCTACTTCACTCTCTCCTACTTATGTCCCTGATTGTCTCCCTTTCTTCTTGTATCTCCCCACCCTTTCTCTGTTCTCTCTCTCTCTCTCTCTCTCTCTCACTCTCTCCCACTCCCACACTATCTCCCTCCCACTCTCTTTCTCTCTCCTTCTCTGTATTTCTCTCTCTCTCACTCTCTCCCTCACTCGGTCTCTCCACCTCCCCCTCTTCCCCTCTATCTACCTCACTCCCTCTCTCGTTCCCTCTACTTCTCCATCTCTCTCTCTCTACCTATCACTCTTTCTCATGCTCTCTCTCCCTGTCTCCCTGTTCCTATCCCTCTCACTTTCTCTCTCTCATTCACTCGCTCTCCCCCTATCCCTCTCCCTCTCCCTCTCTCTCCCTCTCTCTCCACCTTACTCTCCCTCCCTTCCTTCCTTTGTCCCTCTCTCTCTCTCTCTCTCTCTCTCTCTCTCTTCTTCTTCTTCCTCTCCTTCAGTCTCTCTCAAAGACTCGCTCTCTCTCTCTCTCTCTCTCACGTGCGCGCTCTCTCTCTCTCTCTCGCGCGCGCTCTCTCTATCTCCCGCTCTCCTCCCTCTCTCTCTCTCTCTCTCCCCCTCCCCTTCTCTCTCCTCCCTTCCTCCCACTCTGTCTCTCTTTCTCTCGCTCAGCCTCTCTCTTTCTACCCTATTCTCTCAGTCTCTCCCACTCTCTCTATCTCTCTTTCACCCTCTCTGTTTCTACCCTATCCTCTCACTCTTGTCTCCTTGTCACACCATCCCTCTCTCTTGCTTGCACTTACTATTTATATATTTAAAAATAATGAAAAAATAATAATAACACTAAAAATAACGCACTAAAACATATAAATAAAATTTTAAAAATACAAATATATAGACACAACTAAATACTAAGATAAAAAGATATGAAATATGTTTAAACCTATACTATCATGTGTTCATTATAGATAAATAATAAAAACATAAAATGAAAATCACTGAAATAATAAATAATATATTTTATATACATATAATAAAGATTCTAAAATAATATACATACAGATTATAAAAACAATGTAGACAATTGAAAATACAAACAATTAAAATATTCCCCAAATATAATTTTGAAGAAATAAAATAAATCATAGCATTAAGCTAAAATCAAAATTACAATGATGTGATAAACAAAATAATTTATAACAATGGCTTAAAAAAAAACCTATACATCTATTAATAAAGCAATGCCTTAAACTAAAATTAAAATTGTAATTTTATGAAAAACCTATAATCTAGGATAATTACCATAAAAAAAATTTCCAGCTTCCTCATAAAATACATAGATTCTTGTAAAACAATTCGAAAACAATGCAATGCATATTAAATAGTTCAATGAGAACAACCGTTGAAAACGAGCATATGTCATCTCTCCCAAGGGATACTATTTGATAATTATAATCATTATTTCAGAAGTATTGGCATTCAATTGCGGATCGAAACTAATGGAATTGGCATCGATTTAGAATATTAGTGAGGGCCGTGCAACGGATCTAACCGCGATTCCTAGGGCAGCGATGAAATACGCAGCACCTCTACCGAGAGGCTTTGGCCTTCCACTTCAGCGATGATCCTCGCACACGAAACTTAGATGTTCAACATACTCCTCTTTCGAAAGGATACCCAGCGTCAGAATCTTATTGCTAAGGTTACCTTGTCTGTCGTTCAGTTTAACCTATTGTCTAATAAAATTAGACAAGGATTAAACTCTTAATCACATATCTCTGCTTTTGCTTAACCCACAGCAATATTAAACCCCAAAATCTTCTTTTGAAAGAAAATTAGAGGGAAAAAAATAAACTATCACAAAAAAACATGACCAGATCATGACAACATGTTTCCACTGTACCATCGAATCCGGATCTAATATATGCACGGAAAGGGCAGAATTTAAAAGCGCAAATCTAAATTTAAATTTTATGCTGAATCCAAATCTAAATCAAAGAAAATAAATAAACGGCGAGAAAAAGAAAGAAATCTCCTTAACATAGATGTGGCAGATCCATTCAACGCAATGATTTTTTTATTTAAACACAATTATCACACATGGCGAGACATATATTGACGTCAGGGCGTACATATTTAACACAGAAACAAAAGCAGAGAACACTCCGCATCAGAGCCGAAGCAACAGCGAAAAATTGCAACGGAGTAAAATTTTTCTATATATGCCGCACCTTCATGATTTCATTTATATGTATAGTTCGAATTGGGGGTCTTGATTTAATTTCTATATATACTTCGAATTGGGGATTCTTGATTTCTATCAAACTATTTATATACCTTACGTCACAGAGCGAAGATATTTAACACAGCACACATAAACAACAAAAGCAGAGAGGACTAGGCATCAGAGCCGAAGCTACAGCGAAAAAATTCATTTCTATATATGCAACACCTTCATGATTTCATTTATATATATAATTGCAATTGGGGATCGTGATTCCTGATGTCTATATATATATGGAATTAACAATGCACTACGCATAGTAAGGTATACCAAAAACTAACGAGTTAAACGCAGAGATGGGTGAATGGGTGAGTTAAACCAGAAACCAACTAGTTGAACTGACAAACTACAGGGCGCAGCGATGGGTGAATGGCAATGGGGATTACTGTTTAGGGTTCAGCTAGAGAAAAAGACAATTGTACATAAGCACGGATATGAAAAATCAAATCTAATAAATAATAAAAATGGCGGAGACATAAAATTTGTTTAAAATATTCAGGAGGCTGCAAAGATTTAAATCCAATAAAAATGGGTTTAAATCGATTGAAATGAGAGATTAAGGACCATACCTGGAATGGGAATTCGTAGTAATTATTTCATTTCTTCAGCGACCTCGATGACCGGTATAATTGATTCATTTCTCCGTAACATCAGCGACGTGCTACAAATACAATTGCATATAAAAAGACAGTGCAATCAAATACAATTGCTAGTCCATATAGAGGAGATAAATGAAATACGATGGATGAACCCAACATCTGTAAACTATTTTCCTCGATTGTAATCTCCTCGTCAAAGTCACACTCAAACCACTCACACAACCAATCAGAATGCTACACACAAATCGACCCAGATTCAAAACTAAAATATATAGCCATTTTCCAAGTTCATTCAACGGCTATATATTTTTGGCCCTCGTCCGGAACCGTCCTCCGGATATATGTATTTCCGGCGCCTGTCTCCTCTGAAAGGTTCCACCGAATCTGGATAGGAACAGATCCCTTCTAGATAATCAGGCTTTATTCCAACGCTTCGCAAGTTACTTCAACGGCTATTGCTTAAGGGCCCCAGTTTTAGAGCTTTGAGGGAGATGCTTTGTAGTGCTTAACTGCCCTGCCATGGGTTAAGCGCTCTCGTTGTAGTGATTTTGATGGAGGTGGTATGTTTTTATTTATAGTTTTAATAATAGTCATGCGAAATCATATTTTTTTATTTTTTATAATAATTATTTTAAATATATTGGATATTAATATTAGATTTTAAATTTTAAATTGTTGTTAAAGGTTAATCATGAACGGTAGCATTGGATAATTTAAAAAAAAAAAAATTAGTTTCACAAAAATGAAAATGAAATTCTAACTTAACCAATCATTCTTATAACAATGAAATCTTAATTTAACAAATCATTCCAATAAATTGAGAGCTTTTCATTCTCATTCCAATAACTTGGTAAAACTATTAAGTTTGAATTACATGTTTCCTTTGTCATTAATGAGATTAAAAGGGTTTTTAATGGGAATAAAGAATCATGTAGGTATGTCCAAGCCAACTTAAGAAATATTTTTGTTGTTTAAGAAATATAAACAAAAATTTAATATTTGGTTGTGGATATGTTATACATGAGAAAACATTTGGCTCATTTACATACATAATAGTGTTTTCTTTTAGTGAAATGCTTCATATTAAGAACATCTTCTTCCTCTAGGACTCAAATATTCAAGGATCTCTTACATAACAACCAAATAATATTTTTATTGGTATCTAATATAGATAATTTACATTTATCTTAACGTATAAACCATCATGATTCTTATTTTAGAAAAATAAAATATCACCTTTCATATTTTCAAGCACAATTTTAAAAACATTTTTTTATTGTTTAGGAAATCAGAATAAAACTTTAAAAACTACTCACTTTAGTTATATAGTCTCCATATTAGTAGGACCTTCTCCCTACAGGAAAAATTACATAGGACTCTTTACGAACCAAAAAATATGAATGATATTAGCTAGCTTTTAGGATGTAACCTACATCTTATGTTTTCATAATATGTGTAGTATGTCGTCAATGAAAAAATATAAACCTTAATGGGAATAAACCATCATGTTATTATATGCAAGAACATGTTACAAAACATTTCTTTTTTTTATGAAATAAAATATAAAGGTTGGTTTTGGATGTATTCTAGATTAGAATAAATTGAAAATCTTTTAGGTACCTATTCATATTTTATTTTAAAGAAACACTCCATCTTAACAACATTTTCATTCTCTAGGAAAAATATTATATGAACTATTGTATACCATAGACATACATGATGATAATCACATTTCATGCCCTCACCTAAACCTAAATTCGAAAGACAAAAAAAAAATTAAAAATAAC
Organism: Pinus albicaulis; assembly: GCA_034641835.2. NCBI lineage: Eukaryota > Viridiplantae > Streptophyta > Pinopsida > Pinales > Pinaceae > Pinus > Pinus albicaulis. The sequence goes on along the minus strand of CM076577.1, from coordinate 115,580,037 downwards.
TTCTTATAACTAGTAATATATATGTTTTCATACTATTAAGAAATGAAATATTTAGTAAAATGTTCAACTCGGAGCATAGAATATTCCTTAAGTAGTTTTTTTTTTTTTTTTTTTTAATGTTTAGATTCCCAAGGAGAAGCATAAGCTTGTATGGAAAATATGGAATCATGTTGCTCATACCATGGACGCCATAACTCAAACAAAAAGAATTGTCGATGCATGTTTCAATACTCGAGGATAACTCATGTGGTGGGTATAATAGATATCACCCATATCTATATCTCAAATGCTTATCTTTTTTATCAAAATTTTAAATTCTACATTGTAATTTATTTAGTCCATATCTATATATATAATTTCAATTATTGTATAAAATTAAAAGAAATTAAATAAAAGTGAAAAGGATAAATACATTTAAAATAATGAACAAAGATACAAATATGCATAGGCTTATTGGATACATAAGTGAGATCTTGATAATGATTTATTTAAAATATAAGTGGAAAGGAAACATAGTAAATAAAAAGTTGTTTATATATAAATAGTGTAAAATCATGTTTATGCTTAAGATAAAATTGAAAGTTATTTCTCAAAAATAAAATTTAAATTAAATTAAGTTTTAAAGACAATACTAAATAGTATATTTCTAAAAGAAAATGCATAAGATACTTGATGGTTGAACAAAGTGATACAATTAAAGCAAAAAAAAATGGTTTCATACTATTATATTATGGGCCTTATATCCCATTTTTTTTTATAACGGTCTCTACTCCGCCATCTCACATTTGGTAGAGGGGTCCATCGAAGGAACGGAAGACGAAGGTTGGGCGTCAGTCATGTCCCATCACCAAAAGACTTCGCTGGTTTTTGCTGTCGAAATCCTCCATTTAGTATAATAGAAGGCACTTCCGTTTATTTATAAAAGAATCACTAAAATTATTTTTCGTATTCTGCTATCTGAATCATCCATTTCATAGAATAGAAGACTCCTCCATTAATTTATAAAAAAATCAAATTCATTAAGGAAAATAAGCTTAAAGATAATGATGATTTAACATGTTCGCTGTCTTCAACAAGAAGATCTTTTTAAATGAACCAATATAATATTTTTCAATGAAATATGAGATCCTCATACAACAAGACCGATAGAAATTTGTCTTCCATCAACTTTTCGCGAATCCCAATTTAAATCCCATTCATTTATAACAGCCTCTACAATGTTTGATCTTCATGGTGGTGGTCAATAGTAGCATCATTACCTCTATCATCATTGTAATCTACATGATTTCCATCATTATCATAATCCTCCACTATGTGTGATAACATTTAAGTGTTGGAAAATATTTTATTTATATTCGTGGAATTATAATTATTGTTCACTCCCTTGAGATTTAAATCCAATAAAAATTCAACAAAATGGCTTATGGGCCATGCTTAAATTGATTGAAAGTAGAGATGCAAGACCATACCTGGAATTGGAATTGCGATTATTAGTAATTATTTCATTTCTCCAGCCACCTCAATGACTACTATAATTGATTCATTTCTCCGCAACATCAGTGACCTGCGACCTGTTTTGTATTTTTTGGTGTAAATGGCTAAATAATATAGCATATAAAAAGATAGTGAAATCAAATACAATTGCTATCCCATATAAATAAGATAAATGAAATGCGATTCATACCATATGGAATGCATGAACCCAACATCTGTAAACGATTTTCCTTGATTCTAATATCCACGTCAAACTCAGACTCAATCCACTCTCACAACCAAGAAGAATGCTACACACAAACTGACCCAGATTCAAAACTACAATATATAGCCATTTTCCAAGTTCATTAAACAATTATATATTTTTCTCTCTTATCACACCTCATCAGGAACTATCCACTAGATATATGTATTTACGACGCCTACCTCCTATGGAACCATCCTCCTACTATGGATAGGCACAAATCCCTGTTTTATTCTCTAAGAGAAGAAAATCATGATAGACACAAATCCTCTTCTAGGTAATCATACTTTATTCCTACGATTCCCAATTTACTTCAAAGACTATTTCTTGAGGGCCCCAGTTGTAGAGCTTTGAAGGAGATGCTTTGTTATTTGGGCCTAGTTGTAGAGATTTGTGTGCCATGGCTTAAGTGCTCTGAGATTTGGGTGCCATGGCTTAAGCACTCTAGTTGTAGGGATTTTGATGGAGGTGGTATGCTTTTATTTTTAATTTTATATAACACTTATGGGAAATCATTATTTTTTATTTTATATAATAATTATGCTAAATTTATTGGATGTTAATATTATTTTTTATATTCTAAATTTCTAAACATCAATAATCATCCAGACTTGTATTTGGATAAATTTATTTAAAGAAATAAATTAATAGGCTTCACAAAAATGGAAATGAAATCCTAATGTATCAAATCATTTAAATAAAAATGAAATCCTAACTTAACAATTCATTCCAATAAAGAGCAAGATTTTTATTTTCATGGGAACAAGTGTAACCCTATAAATTAAGTATTATTGGTAAAAACAATTAGCATGGAAAACCTTTATCTCATCATATATTTCACATTATAAAAATTTAAAAACAAACATAAAAATAAAAAATCATAGGTTTATTTCAAATTAACATTATAATTAGTCCAACAATATCAATTAAGTTAATAAACATCAAAACATATACTCATGATACAAGTCAAGTTGCTTTAAGAACATAATAATAGTAAAACAAAAATCATAAATATGAATAAAATTATAACTTTATTATTATTATTATTCAAGTGGCCCTTCAAACTAAGATGTTTCCAAGTGATAACGAATGTTATTGATGTTTACAGATAAAATTTTTTTGTATTGTTTTGGTATGGAATTGGCATATGTGAGATTTGGTAATGGGTTCAAATGAATATTGAAGGGGCAGTGAAAACTTTGTTTATATCTTCATGTTGTGGAGAAGGACATCCCAAATGTATATCAAATAGGCATTCAAATTATTTCCCTTTATTTATCTAAATTACATGGCGCTCTTTAAATGCTAAGCAGTGTCTTTCGGAGTTGAACTAATCATAATATAAAAAATATAAAAAATGGCCAAATTATTCAGACTCACACAGTTGTAGAGAAATAATACATAGCAGAGTTTATAAATAAATTCGACATCAATAATTATATATCAAAAGTCTAAAACAAATATCGAGGAAGAGACTTGGCTCAACCGTGATGATAATATAATTGAAAACAATTTTCATTCTTTTAATCTCGAAAATGTAGCAGAGTGTCTTCAAAGTATAATTGAAGAAGTCATACTCCTGAAATGATTTCTAGTTTTCATGTTCTCGCGCAATGACTCGGAGTGGCTTCAATCCTCACTAATTGATTAAATATCGATAAAACTCATTCTTCCATAAAGAATAGAAAAAGAGAGGAAATATTTGAACCCACTTAGGTAATTTCCTCCTCTTGAAAAAATAACAAGAAAACCAAATCATCAAACTTTAAAAAAGATACATGTCCAAAAGTTTCCTTGAAAATCGGTGCAACATAAAAAAAAAATAATAACTAATTTTTTTGAACAAATGCAGAATAACAATAACCTTTTTATCTTCTTTTTCTATGAAAATATGCGGAATCTTTAGATAGAGAAAAAATGATAGACAATAATTTCCATTTTTCTTTCAATAAAAATTATTTTTTCTTTATGGTTGTTATAATAATTATATCTATAATAAATTTATATTAAATTACAATATTATAATAATTATATTATAACTTAGATGAATTCATATTTTCAGAGAAGTCATAATTTATTTGGAAAGAGTATTCTATTCTACGAAATGGAGGATTCTGATAGCAGAATCTCGCGAAGACTTGTGATGAAGGTTTGTGGTGATGGGACGTGCCCGATGCCAACTTTCGTATTTTGTTTCTCTAGTGGAACTCTCTACCAAATTTCAGATACCTCCGCTAGCTAGCTCCCCACTACTCCTGCATCCGACCACCACTCCCAACACCTCTGCCACCCTGCTCCCCTCCGCCAACTCACTCCACCTACTCCATTAATCATTGTCTTTTGACGTCTTCCCGTGGAGGTTCACAAAGGATGTGGGTTTCAATTTGAAAACCCTCTCAAATGAAATTTTAATTTCTATAACCTTCATCGCTCTACCTCCTTCTATATTTTGTATTTTTGCATTCTTGGTTTGTCCTCACACGTGAACAGAATGGCGTCCTCAAATTTTTGGGGTGCAGGGTTGTAGAAGGGCGAACATGGGGTGAATGCAACCTATTTTTTTGTTCCTGGTTTTTCCTCCTACGCGAATGGAAAGGAATGGAAACCTCCGATTTTGGAGGTGCAAGGTTGCAGGAGGCTAACAATGCGGTGAACACAACAAAGAGGATGTTTTTAGAAGAAGTTGCTTGATTCTAGTTGTTTGAAAAAGGAAAAGGAGTATTCTTGTGAATAAGTGACTTCAAGTAACTATTGCTACAGGGGGGTTCAGAAGTATGGATCACAGTACCCTATAGGCTCGCTTTTCGCACACAAAATTTGAACAAAATTTTGGCTTCTTTTTCTCCCAATATAACCTCCTCTCTCTCACCGGCTTCTGCTCTAATTTTTCCCACAATGGGGTATTGCAATGTCCATTTCTGAGCTCCTGTTTTGATTTCCATGAATCTGCCTCCTTCTCGTGTCGGCATCCTGATCTCGGTATTTATAATTTCTCTGATATTGTGTATTTCAGCGTCCTACATATAGAGCCCCCTAGTTTCCCTGATTGGCTTGAGTCACTCTGTGTAATACAACACAAGTGGGCAAGATCTTTGTAGTCTATATGAATGTAAATGATTTTTTGTTTGTTTGTAAAAATCGCCTAATATGGACAGTAAATTAATAAATAAAAAATCACAAGATTTAATTGCAAATTTGTATTCATGGTCATCTCCTTATCTTCATTTTGGTCAACCCCATGTCTTCATCGTTCTCACTCGATGGTCGCCCTTCTACAACCCCGTACCACTGAAATATGAGGCCACCATTCCCTTCTGTTCGCAATTGTTTTGTGCTTGCCTTAATATAGTCGTGATTTCTTTCTATTATCTTAATGCAAATATATAGTCCGGTCTCATTAAAATGAGGATTGTGGTTGTATTTCTCTTTGGTTGTTTCTCTCTTAATGCTCCTGTTGTGTAACCAGCTCCAAAAAGAGAAGAAAAGAGATATCAATGCCTTAGAAATGAGCCACTTCGAGGGGGAAACCTCCAATACATTACATAAATGAAAAATTCTTGGATGATACAATTTACAAAACCTCCTTTCTATATATAGGAGTCCATGGGGCCATAATGTAATCCTATTGGGCCACAATGTAATCCTAGCCAACCTAACAATAATAATTTAAGGGCACAATAATAACAAAATGGGGTTTACAAGGGTACAATAATAACAATAAGGGGGTTAAACTAACAACAATAAGGGACTATACTAGTAATATAGGGACCTAACATGCCCCTCTCCTTCTAAAAAGTGTTGTCCTCAACGCTTGAGTAGCTCTGGGTGCTTTTGTATAAAATTCTCATCCTCCCATGTAGAATCTTCAGTGGGTAAGTTCTTCCACTTGATGAGATACTCTGAAATTGATCGATTCCATAACTGTCGAGTTCTTGTTTCCGTGACCGCTTCAGGTTCCAATATGATTTTTCCTTCCTCATCAAGTTCTGGCAATATTGTTTGAACTAGAATATTTTCACCTATAACCTTCTTTAAGCATGAAACATGGAAAACTATATGCACTCGTGAAGAAGCAGGAAGCTCCAATTTGTATGCCATAGTACCAATATTTTGCAATACCTTGTAAGGACCATAGTACTTTGGCGATAATTTATTATCCTTCTTTGCTTGCTTGAGGGACATTTTTTTGTATGGTTGTAGCCGTAAAAATACCCAATCTCCTACATCAAAACTTCTCTTGCTACGATGTTGATCTGCCTGTTGTTTCATTCGATTTTGTGCCAAATTCAGGTTATCCTTTAAGAGTTGGAGAACTTCTTGCTGATGCTCGATGTGATCTTCCACTGTTTGAACCTTCGAATTTTCCCTTAAAGATGATGTGATGGATGGTGGATGATATCCATAAAGTGCCATAAATGGGGTCATTTTTGCTGCAGTATGGAAGGAAGTGTTATACCACCATTCAAAGAGAGGTAACCACTTGACCCATTGTGTTTGTTTATCAGATACAAAACAACGAAGATATCCTTCCAAACATTTATTTACTATCTCAGTTTGACCATCAGATTGAGGATGATAAGATGAGCTATGAGCTAATCGAGTACCCAAACAAGAAAATAACTCCGTCCAAAAATTTCCAGTAAAAATGGGATCTCTGTCGCTCACAATAACCCTTGGGCTTCCATGTAGCTTTTGAATTTTATCCATAAATGTAGTAGCAACTGTACTTGCTTTAAATGGATGAGATAATGCACAAAAGTGTGCATACTTGGTAAGTCTATCAACTACCACCATGATGACACTCTTTCCTTCGCACTTAGGTAAACCTGTGATAAAATCCATTGAAATCTCCTCCCAACGTTGACTTGGAATGGATAAAGGTTGTAGAAGTCCTGGGGTCTTAATTGTTTCCACTTTATTCTGCTGGCAAACCAAACATTCCGCCACAAACTTTCGAATATCAGATTTAAGGCCATCCCAAAACAATTCTTTCTTCACCCTGTGGTAAGTTTTTAAAAATCCTGAGTGTCCTCCTAAAGGAGAAGTGTGCAATTCCAGAAGAATCTTTTGTTTTAGTTGGGAATTCTTACAAAGATATAAGCGATCTTTGTACCATAAGGAATCATTTTTCCAACTAAATGTATCAGATGTACTAGGATCTTGCCGCAACTTTTGAATGAGTGTCCATACATCTTTGTCCTTCTTCCATTCATCTCTTGCTTCAGTTATCCAATCTGGTTGGATAATAGAAATGGCACAAAGCAATGCTTCCACCTCTTCATTCTTTCTTGAGAGTGCATCCGCAACAACATTAAGCTTTCCTTTTTTGTAGATTATTTCAAAGTCATAACCCAACATCTTTGTGACCCATTTTGCTGCTCTTTTGATGATAGTCTTTGTTCCAAAAAGTGTTTAAGACTATCATGATCAGTTTTTACCTTGAAGTGTCTTCCCATTAGGTAAGTTCGCCATTTCTTTAGTGCATGCAATATTGCTAACATTTCCTTCTCATAAATAGGTTTTTGTAAATACTTTCCTTCGATTGGACGACTTTCAAAAGCAATGGGTCTTCCTTCCTGCATTAAAACTGCACCAATTCCATTTCCTGAGGCATCACATTCCACAATAAAGGTTTTTGTGAAGTCTGGCATAGCTAAGACCGGTGCTAGGTACATTGCCTCTTTAAGATGTTCAAAGGCCTTAGTTGCTTCAGGAGTCCATGAAAATGCATCTTTCTTCAATAATGTTGTTAGAGGTGCTGCTATTCTCCCATAATTCTTAACAAACTTGTGATAATACCCCGTTAACCCGAGAAATCCTCGCAACTGCTTTATGGTTGTGGGGACTTTCCATTCCTTAATGGCTTTAATTTTGTTAGGGTCTACTTTAACACCCTCGTGAGATACAATATGACCCAGATATTCCACCTTTTGTACTCCAAAGAAACATTTGGATTTTTTTGCATATAATTGTTTCTCCTGCAATAGTTTGAGCACCCTGTCAACATGTTCAACATGATCCTTCCAAGACCCGTTGTAGATTAGTATATCATCAAAAAATACTAGCACAAATTTTCTAAGGAAGGGTTTGAAAATGGAATTCATCAACCCTTGAAATTTAGAAGGTGCATTGGTAAGGCCAAAAGGCATGACCAAAAATTCATAATGACCCTCATGAGTTCGAAATGTTGTTTTTGGAATATCTTCAGTCTTCATTCTAATTTGATGATATCCCGAACGAAGATCCAACTTGGTAAAATAAATTGCTCCATGTAATTCATCCAATAATTCATCAATCACAGGAATGGGAAATTTGTCTTTAATGGTGAGCTTATTGAGCTCCCTATAATCCGGAAACATTCGCCATGATCCATCCTTCTTGTGTACCAAACTACAGGAGCAGAGAAAGAACTTTGACTAGGTTGAATTATACCCGCCTCTAACATTTCTGCAATCATACGTTCAATTTCGCTCTTTTGGAAGTAAGGATATCTATAAGGCCTGATGTTTGGAGGGACACTTCCTGGAATCAAATGAATAGCATGATCATGATCAAGAATAGGTGGGAGTCCTTTGGGAGTTTCAAACACCTTGGAATGATTGTCCAAGACTTGTTGGAGATCTGTAGAAATAGATGATTTTGATGTCGGAACTTCTAGAGAGCATAATTGTGAAATTACGCCTCGTTGTTCTTTCTTTATAAGATTTGTCATGACATTAGAGCTTATTATCCTTCCTAGCTTCCCTTCAATACCCGTAATTCGACTTCCTTTCCTTTTGAAAAAAAATTCAAGAAAAGTTCTTGAAAATTAAAAGCTACCGTCCCCAAAGATTGTAACCATTGTACTCCTAGTACAACATCAACACCTCCCATAGGAATGGAAAGCATTGGGCTAGTCAATACATATTCCCCCATGGTTAGCTTAATATTATGGCATTTTCCAGAGCAATTTATAGTTCCTCCATTTGCAACCATCACTTGACATTCTGGTGCTGGGTATAGGAAACAATTTAAATCCTTGGCTACCTTACAATGAATAAAATTATGGGTGCTACCTGAATCAATCAACACTATTACCTTTCTCTTCTTGATTTGTCCTTTTATCTTGAGAGTTTGAGGAGTGGTAATTCCTGCCAGTGCATTACACGATATGGTTGGATTCATTTCTTCCTCTTCTGGGGCTGGTTCCTGGTGTATATCCTCTTTTTGTTCATTTTCTTCTTCCTCTTCACAATCTATGTAAAATAATTTCTTCTCAGCACACTTATGACCTTTAGTGTATTTTCTATCACAACTGTAGCAAAGCCCTTTTGCTCTTTTTTTCTTCCAATTGTTGTGGTGTCAACCTTGTAGGTTGTGGAAATCTAGGCGTAGCAACACTTCCTTCTTTATAGAATTGAGTGGTAGGCTTCCTTGTCGCCATAATTTTACATTCAACTTTTCTTGCCAACCCGAATGCCTTCTCCAATGAATCAGGTTCCAAAACGGGAACTTCATGTTGGATGTTATCCTTTAAAGTGCCTAGGAAGAGATCAATCCTGTGTTCCTCTGTAAGATCAGTTACCCTTATATTCAATTTTTGGAAGTCCTCAATGTGCCGCCCCACTAAACCCTTTTGTTTGAGATTTATCAATTGGGTAAAGAAGGTGTTGCTCTTTGTATCCTCATAATGTGCTATCATTTCCTCCGTAAAAATTGACCAAGTGACAATTTTTTTACGGGAGCAAAGCCATCTATACCATACAAATGTATTTTGTTCTAAATGTAAAGTTGCAATGCGTACCTTTTTTGTGTTTTGCACATTATGGAGATCAAAATATTGCTCCATCTGTAGTATCCATGTTACAGGATCCTTTCCATCAAACTTTCTCATATCCATTTTTGGAATATGGTGGTTCTTCCCGCCAACATTAGAGTTTATGAAATCATAATTAACATTTATTTTTTTCTCATCATGAGGTTCTTCTACTATATTTTCACCATTAGGAAACCTTTCTTGTATCAACTTTGTCGAACCTTCGATATCTGCTTTGAGGTCATTCTCCATGCTTTCCATGTTGTCTTTCATGTCATCCATCTTATCTTCCATGCCCACTTCCATGCCATCCATCTTAGATTCCAAACCATTCATCTTAGCTTCCATGCCTTTCTTCAAAACTTCCATTTCATTTTTTGTTGTTCCTTGCGAGAGCGAAATTTGTTGCACTTGCTCTTGTAATTTTGATATGTCATGTTGCCATTCTTCGTCTTCATGAGTCATAGTAGAACCTTCTAAAGGCTTAATGGGTGTTGAATTATTTCTTGGGGCCATTATTTAGAACCTAATACTGATATATATTCTACAATATGCCCTTGGAATCAATTCAAATTGATTCTTCAAACAAGAATTATGAAATTTGGAAAAAAATACACACCTTTTTATTTCTTTTGAGGAGCTCGATATTGAAATTGGATTGTCTCTATGATTTCGGATATTCAATATATAAATTTCAATACCAACGTAGCCCTCTGAATTATCTTACGAATGCCACAGGTCTGACCTGATTTGGATCTCCAAGACAAAGTTGTGTCCAATCTCCCACAATGACCTAATTATGGACTGGTTCAGTAGAGCGAAGTTGTACAACTTGCCACGTGCCACTGTTTTGTCCTTTGTCTCTAAAATTGATATCCAAGAAACTACATTCTGTGTAATTGCGACCACTTTTTACGGCACTCCAATCCAATGCCCAGAGAGAGAGTTATTGAAATTTTCCCACGATCACCTCTTTGAGATGTAATTCAGGAGCCTGAAAAAGGTAGCACTACCTTCCACAGATCATATCTCCAAAAATATTGCGAACCAAGATCTAAAATTTTTTGACGAATTTCCTCAGGATTTCAGCTTCGCACCATACGAATTTCAAATTCTGAACCTTCGTAGAAAAAAAATTATAGCGCAAATTCCACGATGACCTGTTTGGGAGCCTGAAAAAAGACCTAACTTCCACAGATCATATCTCCAAAAATATTGTGAAACAGGCTCTGAAATTTTTAGACAATCTTCCTTAGGATTTTGGCTTCGCACCCTAAAAATTTCAGCTTCTGAAACTTCGTAGAAAAAAATTTATAGCACAAATTCCACGATGACCTGTTTGGAGCAGCGAAACCCTAGAATCCAAAGCTCTGATACCAAATGTTGTGTAACCAGCTCCAAAAAGAGAAGAAAAGAGATATCAACGCCTTAGAAATGAGCCACTTCGAGGGGGAAACCTCCAATACATTACATAAATGAACAATTCTTGGATGATACAATTCACAAAACCTCCTTTCTATATATAGGAGTCCATGGAGCCATAATGTAATCCTAGTGGGCCACAATGTAATCCTAGCCGACCTAACAATAATAATTTAAGGGCACAATAATAACAAAATGGGGGTTACAAGGGTTCAATAATAACAATAAGGGGGTTACAATAACAATAATAAGGGACTATAATAGTGATATAGGGACCCAATGTACTCCGTGTTGCCAAAAGTTGCGATAGTTGTTTAGTTTGCCTGTTACAACTTAAAAGTGGTTTTTAGCAATGGGAGTCATGTTTTTTAAGGTTCATACTAATATGAAGATATTGTAATTCTATATTCGAGATAAGAGAAGATGGCCTCTGCTTTGGGTAGTATGACAACAATTGCCACATCTACCTCATTGGGTAACAATGGAAAGGGGAAGAAGTTGGGTGCAATGTTTGATAATTATGGCAGACAATTGTCTTCTCTTTTAGTTTTTTCACCCATTTCCTTTAATCGCTCAAGCAGAAGAGGGACTCTGAGATTACGTGACAGAGAGAAGGTATTTAATACAAGAGCTATGGAAAAGGAGTTGTACTTCAACAAGGATGGCTCAGTGACAAAAAAATTGCAGGTCAGAGAAAAAATTATGTTTAAAGGAAGGTCACCCGCACGTGAAACTTCACTGCGGTGGATCTTTCCTTGTCCACTTATATTCGATTTTAATGTGTTATTTTAATTTTTCATGGAGGGTTGTTTTGGCATATGGTCTGGCATTCAATTGCACACTTACTAAAAGCATTGTCAATTTATCTTGCAGGCGGTGTGAACAAACTTGCTGATCTTGTTGGAGTCACCCTTGGGGCGAGGGGAAAAATGTTGTCTTAGAGAGCAAGCATGGTTCTCCGAAAATAGTTAATGATGGTGTGACAGTAGCTAAGGAGGTAATTTATAGATGTGTGCTCTGGTTTTCTTTTTAACGTTGTATTAGTTCCCCCTCTTAAATGTCTTAGATTTGGTAGGCATAATTTGAAAACTCAAAGGTGAAAGGAAACATATTTGTTACCCAGTGGTCTACTTGGCCTATGGACTAGCCACATTAGATTAATGCATAAAGATTTTCACAACAATAAAAGGAAAGGGTTATGTCTGAGTCAAATTTTATTGTTATTGACAATGTAATGAAATGTATCTCAATGCTATGGTTTTGGCATTTTTATTGGTTGAATTAGAGGACCCAGTTGAAAATATTGGGGCCAAGTTGGTAAGGCAAGCTGCGGCAAAGACAAATGATTTAGCTGGGGATGGAACCACAACATCTGTTGTTCTTGCACATGTTGGAATATTGAAAAATTCCAGAACAATGAATGGAGAATAAATCTCCCTTCCTCTAACACAGAGAAAATAAAAATTTCTTTGACAGGAGACAGAGTTTCAATACTTTGAAAACAAACTTCTATTCCCTTCAATAAATCAAAAAAAAATATTACACTTCTTCCTCACTGAGAGGGATTACAAAATTATGACTGCTACAAAACGCAGTGCATAAAACCAACTCACTGTCTGTTCAAAACAAACATACTCTGTCTCTAAAACACTCTGCTGTGTTTTTCACTTTCGCACTATTGTGCATACACACTTAAAAAGTTACACTCAGTCTTTCACTTTTTACACACTGCTGTGTAATAAAAAATTTACGTACTGTCTATAAAAAAAACTACCAAGATTTTTTGTCCTTTTTATTTTTATATGTCGTAACATATTATTATGCAAGAGGAGAGCCGGTTTCCATTATACTGATTTCAAGTTGTTTCTTCATAACAACATAGGTTTTATTCACATAAGATGCAATGGTTTTTAGCTTTCTAGAGGGCCAACATATGACACATCAAGCGAGCCAGTTTTTTCCTATGATCATTATGATTTTTTCTTTAATCCTGATGAGTTCAGTAACAGATGACAGCATTTCCCCTTTTTAAGGGCTGCTCTGTTGGTTTTTTCTTTATCTAGACTCGTAATCTGGTTGGGGTGTTATGCCCCCATATTTGTATGATCCCCACATATTTTTTTCATTTTTGACTCCTTCTTCCTTAGAAGTTGTCATGATGGAAATTGTTTCGGATCGGGTTTTATTATCATCTCATGATGGGAATGTAATGTTTTGTTATATGCACTGTTAATAAAAACAACGTTTTTTTCTTTCAAAAAAAAAAAAACAAACAAACAAACAAACATATTATAATAAACCCTCTTTTAAAAAAAATAAAATTAAAACTAAATTCTATGGCCCACCTTTCATTTCACATATGATATATATATAACATATGTTTAAAAAATATGTATATATTAAAGCATACATAAAATTAAATTATCAAAACATTAAAGAACCCTTTCCGTCGGACTTCAAAAGTTTGAATAGATTGAATTTCAAACCAAATTCGCGTTCCAAAATGGGATGCTGATGTCTGCCTAATTTGTAACGTGAATTCTCAATCCAATGTGCCTTATAAAAAATTCAAGTCCGGTTTTCAAGTTTTCAGATTCCCTTCAATTTCATGCGATCCAATATTAATGCTCCACGTGTCCTCTTTTTGAATTTACAAAACTGGGGGGTAAATTTCTGTTTGTTTAATTTCTAGTTGGTGAATTGCGTTAATGTCGGTTGTTGTAATTAAATACAATCCTGTACAGAAATATGGTTGCGGCCGTCTACAAAAAAAACTTGCAGGAATTTTAAATGCTGAATTAAATTTCTGGATGGCGTGCAAGCAACCTCCAAAAAAAAATGTTGCTGCTGCATCCGTCCTTCTGCTGCAGCAATTGAAGTTAAAATTCAATAGCACAGGGTTTAATAAGTGAGGGTGTAAAGGTAACTTTTTGTCGATAGTACTAGATTAAGATCATCTATTCATTTTTGTAGGGTCTTATGGTGTTTGGTTTTTTAGTTTTGGGTTGGGCTTATTGAGTCTAAGATAGTTTTTGAGTGAAAAAATTGCTATCGGGTATTAAAAATTTTTGGTTCTTTTGTCAAAATTTATGAGCTTGTTAGGAAATACAAAACTGACAATGGTTGTATCTTAAATTTGTGGAAAATAATTTGAAATGAAACCTTTTTGTTTAGGTTGTTGCAGCAGGTGCAAACCCCGTTCAAATTACTAGGGGTATTAGCAAGACAATAAAGGCCCTTGTTTCGGAACTTAAAATTTTGTCAAAGGAGGTAAACGCTTGCCTTTTGAGTAGGTTTGGTGTATCTAATTGAATTAGTTGCCTAAGGTATTTTTGGTTGCAAACTCCTTTTCATTTTTCATACAGTATTGGCCTTGTGGAATACATTTGATTGTGTGGTCTTGTTAGATCTACAACATTTGTAGTTGTTTAGTCTTATGGCCGAGGTGCACTTTTATTATGAAAATAGTTGATGCAATATTGTCATTTAATCCTTACTGCAGGGTAGCATGTTGAGAAGTTTCTTGTGAAACATTTGGTATTCAAAATGACACTTGATCCTATAAAACATCATGCACTTGACTTCAAAATTCATATTCAAAGTGTGCCAGACAATTCTTGCAAAATTTCAAATATTTATGTTGTTTTAAACCATTATCTTTTTCATGTATTGGATGCTGAAAATGTGAAAAATACTTTGGTATGAAACCAACTGGTGAATAATTTCCAACAAAACAACCACTTCCAAGACATGATTTAGAAGTAGAACATATGTACTTATGAAGCATAGAAATATATCCTTGATGCATTGTCAATGTTTGGCTAGGGTTATTTTTGGAGAAAATAACTCCTTATTCCTAGAATAGTGATCTTTAATACAAGTAAATGCCAGAGAAGAGAGATCATCGTGTGACATAAACCTATTAACAAAAGTGAACAGGGAATGATTATTAATTATGGCATACTAAGTTGTCAGTGATTTGACTATTTGTCTTTAACATGTAAAAATGTTAAATTCCAAACTTACATCATCATGGTTTGGCATCATGAGCTTGACTAATTGTCCACCATGCTCATAATTTCATTGTTGTCTTCATATCTATAAACAGCGTTTCAAATAATAATAAAAAAGTTCTATAAGAAAAATCCATACCTCCATGTTGTTGCTCCTTGTGAGACAAAGTCAAAATTGCATTACACAATCTGACACATAAGAATCTCCTATATCCCGGTGGTATGTATCCAAATTCTTATAATAGTGTCTTCAAGACTTATGTTGACATTTCCAATGAGATATTTAAGCAATGAAAGATGGAGCCTTCTTCATTTTTGTATATGTAACAGTCTTTTATTTTTATAAAGATTGATGGTTTTGTCTTTCTGAAAATGAAATGTAAAAATAATTTATTGTGGTCAATTGAAAAGTTTTTTTTTTAAAGCTTTTCATTATGGAAGGGCAACATAGATATATGCCCTTCTAATTGAAATTTGGACCTGCCCTTCAAATTTGATCACTGTGTGGGACCTTAACAAACAATAAAACTATTCCGCCATGCGTTATATAAAACATATAACAAAACCTTTGTCAAAACTTCAAACGAACCCTTTAGCCGTGGGTATTTCATCACGAATTGATCATTTTACCATGTACCTTCTTCTAGAGGAATATTCTTCCACTTGATTAGGTACTTCATAATGGTTATATGTCAAAGAGATACAAAATGTTTATCTATAACTTTTTGTGGTTCAAGAATCAACTTTAATTCTTCATCTAATTTTGGAAGTTCTATTTACATTGGCATATTTTTTCCCAAAACCTTTTTAGGCAAGATACATGAAAAACCTTATGAATGCAAGAAGAAGGAAAATATAACTTCTATACCACTTGTGCAATCCTATGAATAATTATTTAGGGCCATAACAGTTATGATTTTTGAGCTAATTCTTTATTCTTCTTTTTCTTGAATGAAGATTACTTATAATGCTATAATCTAAAAAATACCCAATTACCCTCCTCAAATTATCTTTCACTTCAATGTTGTTCCCCTTGTTGTTTTATCATGTTTCATGTTATTTGAAGGTTTTCCATAATAATTTTCAAAGTTTCTTTAGTATTTTCCATATGTGACTCTGTTTCCTATACTTTGGACTTATCTTTCAAAAAGTATGAGATACTAGGAGTTGGATATCCATAAAGGGCCTTAAATGGGGAAATTTTAGTAGATGTGTGATAGGTAGTATGATAGTATCATATTACCATTCTTCCTTGAGGAACCCACTTCATCCATTAAGATTTCTTTTCTAAAGAGTAACATTGTAGATAACCTTAAAAACATTTGTTAACTATTTTTGTTTGAACATTTGATTGTGTTTGATATGTAGAACTCATGGCAGCTAGTGTTTCTCCACTCATATTAAATAATTATTTCCAAAAGTTTCTTGTTACTATTACTTTAGGAAAACCATGAAGACTATGAATTTCTTTCACGGACACTTCGACCACTTGGCTTGTTGTTTATGTACTTTGAGCTCTACAAAAAAAATCTACAAAATTTGTCTATATAAATGACCACAAAATGTAATACTTACCTTTATATTTCAGTAACCCTGTAATAAAGTCTATTGATATATCTTCTAGTCTTTGAATATGTATGTGGAATGGTTGAAGTAACCCTAGAGATTTTACTATCTCTCTTTTATTTATTATGCAAACCTGACCTTCTCTCACAAAATTTTGAATATCTTTCTTCATTCCTTCCAAAAATATATATTTTTTATCCTTTGAGATGTTTTAAGGAACCCTGCGTCCTACCATCAGAGAGACATGGGACTCCCTTAATATTTTTTTATTCAAATATGCTTGCGTGCATAAAAATATTCTACATTTGCACCAAAGTATATCTCTTTTTCACTCCCAATGCTCCATAGAGTTCATCCCATCCTTTATAAATTTTAGTTTTTGTTTAGTACTATTGTCATTTTTCCATTATGGCAAGCTTCTTCTAGACACCTAGGAATAGAAAATGTAATTGGATATAAATTTGAGGCCTCTTCTATTTTAGAAAGAGAATCATGTACTAAATTTTCCTTACCCTTTTTGCAGATTATCTCAAAATTAAAACTTTGCATTTTTCTCCTCATTTTTGTTAATCTTCCAATGAAATCCATAGCTTCAAAAAATACTTTATGCTATCATGGTATATCTTGACTTTAAAGTACCTCCCAATGATATACTATCCCCATTTTTTATTGCATGTAATATTGCTTCCATTTATTTTTCATACGTAGATTTCACCAAATATTTTCTTTGAATTCCTTGCTTTCAAAAGCCAATGATATCCCTTATTGTGTTAATGTTACATAAATTCCTTGTCCTAGTGCCTCACACTCTACTATGAATGTTTTACCAAAAGTAGGTGCAACTGATGTTGGTGTAGAAGACATGGCATCCATTAAAATAGAGAATGCCAAAGTAGCCTCATCATTCCATATAAATGATATTTTCTTCAAGAGATATGTGAGTGGACTTGAAATGCATGCATAATTCTTAACAAATTATCAATAATATCATGTAAGTCTAAAAAATCTTCTAAGAACCTTGATTTTCTTAGGAATAGGTCATTTGTAATAGCTTGCATCTTTTGAGGCTCCAACTTCACTCCTTCCTTTAAAACAATATGAACCAAATACTCGAATTCTTATTTCCCAAAAGCACATTTGGATATTTTTATATAAAAATGATTGTTCTCAATAATTTATATAAATTTTCCACATGTTTAGTGTGGTATTCCCATGATTTATTATAAATATGTGTATTATCAAAGAAAACCAACACAAATTTTATAAGATGGGATCAAACAAAATTGTTCTTAAGTTGAGCCCGCTGGACTTCAAACGGCGATAAACCATAATTCAAACAAAATTCGCGTTCCAAAATAGCCTGCTGACGTCAGCCAATTTTGTGGCGCAAAAACCAAATGAATTCCGCCCTAATATTTTTCGGGTCCGAAGTTAGGCTGGCATACGAAGGGAGAGTTGTGACGCGAATTTATTATCAAATTCGCCCTAATCTTTTTCGGGTCCGGATTTCCACTACACAAGCGGCCCAAACAAAGATCCGCTCCAATCAATTTTTGCCATGTGTCCTCAATCAAAACTTGCCCTGCTCCCGACTGCGGGTGCATTCGATGGCGTTTAAGGCGATGGGACATGGATGTGGCGATTTCATATCAATCACATTAAGTTTTAATGCTGTTCAATTAAGTTCCAAGGTTTTCACATCTAATCGCATTAAGTTTTAACACTGTTCAAGATCGGACCTCCACTCCTGTTAGCGATTCCGCATGCTCCAATATGATCCGGCCTTCGGCTCTCATTAATGATCAGAGATTAATTATGATGGGCGTCCTTCGATTGCATTGCAGTCGGGTCGATAAAATGGCATTTCGCTATGGTTTTTCAGATGAGCCGGTTGCTGGGTTACACTGCCTGCTCACTGTGATGAGAAGGAGAAGTGGCCAGCTGAACTGTTGCGTAGACCTTGCTGCATATCTACATTTCTCTCGGTCTGGTCCTTGTTTGTCTTCCTCTGTTTCTTGGAATTCTGCTTCTCCATCTCCTCTTGTGCCCACTGCTAGTGAGACTGCACCCATGCCTCGCCCGCGTCAAAGGATGAATTGCCGCAGGGGGAGAACTAGAGGTCAACCCATGCACGCTCCCTCCAGCCCCTCCACTGAGTCGTCTTCCAGCCAGTCCAGTGATTATTACGCAGGTCACTATCCAAATACTAGGAGTGGGCAGGGTCGGGTTGTAGGATCTGGCCACCGTATGGATTCCCCTGCTCCTCATTTCCCCACTGCTAGTTCACCTTCTCCCACGACGCGCACTGCGCAATTTTCCTTTAATTTCTCTCTCAACCGCCCATGAATCACAGCTTCAGTCACTGTGGTTTTCCGCGAGGAGGCCCAAACGGAGGAAGAATGCACCCGTCCGGCGGGTCTGAGCTTGGAAAAAGCCGGCCAACATTCGGGCCTTCAGGAGGGGAGCCGTGGCATGAATGTGGAGGTAGCACCTAGCAATCCTGGACCTTCCGAAGGATGGTGCCGAATCGTCAAGGAGCCGGAGGAGTAGTTTGGTTAATTTTTTTTTCTTGCTTCACGGCCCACTTAATTGGGCTGCTTTTAGATTATTTTACTGTGCTGGACCTTTGTAATATTTTTGAATTCTGTAAATTAAACGTTCAAGACTGGTTTCCTCGTATGAGGGCAGTCTTCTTAATTTTTTGATTTTTTGATGACAAATTTGCCATGAGTCTGGGCAATGATTTTGACTTCGGTGTAATTTTATTCCCACTGTTAATAGATTAAATTTACTTAGAAAAAAAAATGTTGCCTTGTTTCTATTTTAAACCTGTTTTTTGAAATACAGAGCCATGTTTATATGGTCTACGTATTATACTCTTTCTCTGTATATCTACAGGAACCTTTTTTCTATGAACAGGGTGGATGTTGTAGCGGGCTACTAATGGAAACAAGCGAGCCTAAACCTTACATCTCGGATGCAACAGATGGTTACCAATTTTGGAATCAAGTGAGCCTGATCTTACAAGCGAGCCTAGGTTTCTGCAGATGGTTTTTATTTCCGGGAACAAGCGAGCCAGAACATACAATCGACCCTGGGTTTATACATATTTTTGCTCTATCATGGATGCTTTTTGTGTGAGGTGTATATCAACAGTACATGTCTCTGCACATTTCCTGTATCCACTTTATGATACTATTTTATGTGTTGACAAGTTATCACTCTGCCTTCAAAACTAGCGATGCTGGTTTATTGATATGGTCTGATGGTCTTTTTATATTTTGGACATATCACACTCCTCACATGATTAGCGTTTTTCTCTGTTCAAGGATTTTGGGTACTTTAATTTGTATTTGGAACAATGGTCGTCGGTACTCTATCTGTTGCTTTACTATTCTACATACTGCTATTTCACTTTCTTATAGATGCCTCGGGCATATTTGGATGCTTTCTCAGATTGTCGATAATCTCCATGTGGACCATTGCTGGGTTTTATATCAAGTCCCTGTATGTGACATGGGGTATTTTTCTATCACTGTCTGGGGTGGGACTTCCACTTTTCTGGATGGATATTTGGGTTCCAATCTTCAGATGTGAAAATGTAATGATTTCATGGACTGTTTTACTTCATAGAATATATTCAAAACAACATTTTTTCTCTTGTGAAAAAAAAAATGATTAATGTTTATCACTCTGCCTTCAAAACTAGAGATGCTGGTCTATGTTGCTGGTTTATTGATATGGTCTGATGGTATTTTTATATTTTGGACATATCACACTCCTCACATGATTAGCGTTTTTCTCTTTTCAAGGATTTTGGGTACTTTAATTTGTATTTGGAACAATGGACGTCGGTACTCTATCTGTTGCTTTACTATTCTACATACTGCTATTTCACTTTCTTATAGATGCCTCGGGCATATTTGGATGCTTTCTCAGATTGTCGATAATCTCCATGTGGACCGTTACTGGGTTTTATATCAAGTCATTGTATGTGACATGGGGTATTTTTCTATCATTGTCTCGGGTGGGACTTCCACTTTTCTGGATGGATATTTGGGTTCCAATCTTCAGATGTGAAAATGTAATGACTTCATGGACTGTTTTACTTCATATAATATATTCAAAACAACGTTTTTCTCTTGTGAAAAAAAAATGATTAATGTTTATCACTCTGCCTTCAAAACTAGCGATGCTGGTCTATGTTGTTGGTTTATTGATATGGTCTGATGGTCTTTTTATATTTTGGACATATCACACTCCTCACATGATTAGCGTTTTTCTCTTTTGCAGGGTTTTGGGTACTTTAATTTGTATTTGGAACAATGGACGTCGGTACTCTATCTGTTGCTTTACTATTCTACATACTGCTATTTCACTTTCTTATAGATGCCTCGGGCATATTTGGATGCTTTCTCGGATTGTCGATAATCTCCATGTGGACCGTTACTGGGTTTTATATCATGTCCCTGTATGTGACATGGGGTATTTTTCTATCATTGTCTGGGGTGGGACTTCCACTTTTCTGGATGGATATTTGGGTTCCAATCTTCGGATGTGAAAATGTAATGACTTCATGGACTGTTTTACTTCATATAATATATTCAAAACAACATTTTTTCTCTTGTGAAAAAAAAATGATTAATGTTTATCACTATGCCTTCAAAACTAGCGATGCTGGTTTATTGATATGGTCTGATGGTCTTTTTATATTTTGGACATATCACACTCCTCACATGATTAGCGTTTTTCTCTGTTCAAGGATTTTGGGTACTTTAATTTGTATTTGGAACAATGGATGTCGGTACGTTCTCTATCTGTTGCTTTACTATTCTACATACTGCTATTTCACTTTCTTATAGATGCCCTGGGCATATTTGGATGCTTTCTCAGATTGTCGATAATCTCCATGTGGACCGTTACTGGGTTTTATATCAAGTCCCTGTATGTGACATGGGGTATTTTTCTATCAATGTCTGGGGTGGGACTTCCACTTTTCTGGATGGATATTTGGGTTCCAATCCTTAGATGTGAAAATGTAATAACTTCATGGGCTGTTTTACTTCATATAATATATTCAAAACAACATTTTTTCTCTTGTGAAAAAAAAATGATTAATGTTTATCACTCTGCCTTCAAAACTAGTGATGCTGGTCTATGTTGCTGGTTTATTGATATGGTCTGATGGTCTTTTTTTATTTTGGACATATCACACTCCTCTCATGATTAGCGTTTTTCTCTGTTCAAGGATTTTGGGTACTTTAATTTGTATTTGGAACAATGGACGTCGGTACTCTATCTGTTGTTTTACTATTCTACATACTGCTATTTCACTTTCTTATAGATGCCTCGGGCATATTTGGATGCTTTCTCAGATTTGTCGATAATCTCCATGTGGACCGTTACCGGGTTTTATATCAAGTCCCTGTATGTGACATGGGGTATTTTTCTATCACTGTCTGGGGTGGGACTTCCACTTTTCTGGATGGATATTTGGGTTCCAATCTTCAGATGTGAAAATGTAATAACTTCATGGACTGTTTTACTTCATATAATATATTCAAAACAACGTTTTTTTCTCTTGTGAAAAAAAAATGATTAATGTTTATCACTCTGCCTTCAAAACTAGCGATGCTGGTCTATGTTGCTGGTTTATTGATATGGTCTGATGGTATTTTTATATTTTTGACATATCACACTCCTCACATGATTAACGTTTTTCTCTGTTCAAGGATTTTGGGTACTTTAATTTGTATTTGGAACAATGAATGATAGAATTGCCATATTTGTACCTGTATATATATTTCCTTTCTTCAGATGCCTCAGGCATATTTGGATGCTTTCTCAGATTGTCAATAATCTCCATGTGGACCATTACTGGGTTTTATATCATGTCCCTGTATGTGACATGGGGTATTTTTCTATCATTTTCTGGGGTGGGACTTCCACTTTTCTGGGTGGATATTTGGGTTCCAATCTTCAGATGTGAAAATGCAATGACTTCATGGACTGTTTTAATTCATATAATATATTCAAAACAACGTTTTTCCTCTTTTAAAGTTTCATTTTTTTTTTTTTAAAATTGAACCTGCTGTCGGTATACCGATGCCTTGTAAGCGTCGGAATTGTGACAGCTTAAAAACGTCGGAAGAGCGACAGTATAAAAATGTCGGACGAGTGACGTTCAAAACGTCGGACCACATTTCGTCGGAATTGCGACAGTTTACAAACGTCAGAAGAGCGACGTTCAAAACGTTGGACCAAATTTCGTCGGAATTGCGATAGTTTACAAACGTCGGAAGAGCAACGTCCAAAATGTCGGACCACATTGCATCGGAATTGCGACCGTTTACAAACGTCGGAAGAGCGACGTTCAAAACGTCGGACCACATTTCGTTGGAAGTGCGACAGTTTACAAACGTCGGAAGTGCGACGGTTCGAGAAACATCGGAAGAGCGACACTTGTTTGGAAGCGACAGAAAAAGTGTCGATAGTGCGACACTTTTTAAGTGCGTCGGAACTGCGATGGTATGGCAAACCACGTTTTGCCTACCCTCGAACTGTCACTCTTGCGACGACTATGTGTCGGAATAGCGACGAATTGGCCGTCAGAAATTCCGCCAAATTTTCTAGTGTAACCTCTAGATGAGATTGAAAAAGAGGAAAAGGTAACCCTAGAAGCCACCAAATCCAAATCAACTAGGAGGAAAAATAGAAAGCAACACAAAGAGGTAAGAGAATAAATTGTCGAAAAGGAAATCTAGTTGGGCATGTTATCACCCTAGTAATTTCTTAAGTTGTGGGATTTGAGTTTTTAGTCAAAGAACACTAGGGGTAACCAAAAACCTACTTCAAATCCTAGGATCTAGCCTTCCTAGAATTCAGAGAGGGCTCTCTCTTTAAGATTTTTCTTTGTTTTGATTTATGTTTTTAGGCTAGTTATGATATAACAATCGGTTTTGTTTTAAAGGTTTTGGTGGGTAAAAATCACTTAGGATTAAACTAGAGAGAGATCTACTTGTCCATTAGGCTATGGAGTCTAAGTCTAGATAGCAGTACTAGAAGGCAAGGCCAAAAGGGTACAAATGTATTCAGGGCAAGGTAGATAATCCTCAGAGATTTGGGGAAAGGTTTTTGATGAAATGGTATGATCGGGATAAAGGGAAATGAAGGATCCTTTGATCCAGAAAATGGAAGAAGGAGGCAGGGGTCAAACGAGATTAGGAGCAATGAAGAATTCCTAACACCGGAAATCAACCAAAAACATTTAAATGGTAACTTAGTTAAAAAAAGGGAGCAAAAGGCTAGTCCTGTAGTAATATTCCTAGTTACACATTAAGATAGATCAAACACATAATGAATTGTGTGAAACTAAAAAAAAAAACAATGACAAGAAGAGATGTACTTCACTCTTCAAATTATCGCATGAGTCTTGAATTATGATGCCACTTTAGCTTTGTCCATTCTGCTACTTTGAATTCAACACATGAGAGCCTCCAATGTATCAGCAAAATTCTATAGTAATCTTAGCAATTTTATTCCACACTTAACACTTCTAATACATAAGTATTTATACAAAATGTTGTTTACAAATATCCTAGAGAAATATAGGAATATCTTTAGGAAATATAAAATATCTTTACAAAATAAGAGGGACAGCTGCTTAACAAATCAACAAGCTGTCCTCTTATCCAAAATATATAGAACAACTTTATCTAACAAGGAGCTTTTTATTGAAAAGCTGTCCTGCTTGCTGGCAGTTTAGGAAATATCTTTGTTTGAGTTGCCTTGGCTGACACACTTTCCTCTGATAGTATTTAAGCTGCTTCTTTAAACACTGATACACTTTGACTAATATTTCACTCTTTACTGCTGAAAAATATGTCTTACTGTAGTAAAAAATCCGCTGACTGTCTCTTTATCTCACTGTTTCTGTTTGACTATTTTTAGTGAATTTTTCTTCACTGTTTTACCTTTTCATTGTTACATTAAATTTGTGAATGTTGGCCATTGCACTGCATCTGAAATTTTCACACTTTTTAGCTTTCTAAAGTTTTCATCAGCATCTGTGTACTTGGCAAAGGTAGGTTTGAAAACAAAAGGATGCCTAATCTCATGCTGTAGAAAAAACAAGTCTTCAAAATATTGAAGGATGACCTTTCCTGGAGGAGTGCCCAGTGGCAGTGGTTTGCTGACTTGTTCTTTTGCAAAATCCCTTATCTTCTTATCATACTCTTTTTGGGCCATTAGTTTATCATTGAAGACATGAATATATGGCAGGCATTTCTGTCTCAAAATAGTGTATTTTGCCAAAAACTTAGTAATGGAAATGTTCATAGCATCACATTTTTCCTCTAGGTTGTTCATCAAATTTCTCTTGGTCACAACCTTCTTGATTTGTAATATTGTTTCAGTTCTGTCCTATACCTGTAACTCTTCCAACTCTGCTCTGTTCTTACTGTTCAAGAAAGTGATGAGTTTTAAAGCCTGTGATGGCTTATCAACTAACTCATCCTTGGTTCTTTGAATCTCAGTTTGGGCTGCTAACAATAAGTCTCTCTACTCATAGATGACCTGAATTGAAGGCCATTGAGAATGTATGGCCTCAATAATATTTGTCCAAAGATGATTCTTGATGTAGGAAATCTGTTGAGTAAATGTTAACTCCTTTTGTAAATTCTTCATTTGTTCTTCAAGTCTGATAGATTTCTGCTCATGGTTTTTAGCAGTTATCAAGGCTATTTTGTCGGTGGCTTCAAGACTTTTAATCATCTCTTTCAAGTTATTTATCTCATTAGTTTGCAAGGACAATTCTTCCATGGCTTTCACTATTTGACCTGCTCCATCTGTTTGCTGTACCTGCGTTGTTGAAGAATCTGTGGCTGTTGTAGTAGCTAAATGCACTGGCACTACAGATGCCAATGGCTCATTAGGTGCTAATTTTTCTCCCAGAGTGGAAGACACAGCTGTAGTAATAACTGGTATCATTGTAGGAATAATAGGAGCATTACTTTCATTTACAGTCTCTTTCTCCTTAATAAGTTGATCCATTTGGGTCTCCATATCTTTAAACTGAGTAGTCAGTTTGAGGATCAACTGCATAATTTCTTTATTTTCTGTTTGATCCTGAAGTATTTCTTTGGTCTGTGGGTGTTCACTTTGAGGAATCTTCAGCTGTTTCCTCAAAGCTGCAATATCTTCATTCTTTTACTTAATCAATAATTCAGCTGCCTGCACATTGGAGGGATCATATTCCACCTGTATAATCAAATCTTTTAAGGTTTTAATCCTTAGGTATTTAGCATACAAAGAGCCTTTGTCTAGCTTCATTTGATCCTGCATGTTGATAATGGTATTT
Organism: Pinus albicaulis; assembly: GCA_034641835.2. NCBI lineage: Eukaryota > Viridiplantae > Streptophyta > Pinopsida > Pinales > Pinaceae > Pinus > Pinus albicaulis. The sequence continues at coordinate 115,554,145 of CM076577.1, read as the reverse complement.
TTCAACTTATTAGTACTCATAGCCTTTGTCACCACAGTTGAATATAACATTTCTGAGCTATGTATGTGGAATTCAATTTGATCTAGCTCATGCACATTTTCAGTATCTACTTCAAACTCAACCTTTTTATAGTCTGCCACTGTCTTAGGTGTTGAATTAGTTGGTTGCAGATATGACATAATCATTTTATTTGTGGAATAGTCAAAGGCTGTCAGTAGCCTGCTTTGATTCCCTAGTTTTTGCTTAAGAAACTGAGAATAAATCTCAGATTTGATTTCTTCATTCTTTTTCCTGATTTGCTTGTACTTTTCTTTGATATCTAAGTCTTTTTCCTCAACTGTTTGTGAGGAAGAAGCATCCATATTTTGTTTTTCAATCATCTGGGTATCATATTTACTTGTTGTTTGATCTTTTCCAATCTCTGCAAGAGTCTCATTGATTGTCACTGTGGCTTCATCATTTTTTACCTAAGGCTCATTTGTATCCTCAACATCAATTACCTTTTCTTTCCCTATGGAACTGAATTTGAGCCTTTTATTGTAAATCAACTTGAATTTAGTATCTGTGGTGGTCTCAGTTGTATAGGTTCCTTAATCTCTACCTCTTTTTGTTTAAGTTTCAGACTGTTTTGCAACTACCATAACTTGTGTAGTTTCCATTTGTCCTGCTGGATCTACATTGATGACTGTATCTGTCAATGTGTTTTACACCCATTCTGTTTGATTTGAAAACTTCTCAATTTCTGGCTTAGGGTCATGTATAAATGGTGTAAGTTTGAATTTAACCCTTAAATCACTCAAGATCCCTTGAGGATCATAGTTCCAAGGAAGGCTCTCCTGAAATTTAAACCCTGCTAGTATCTTGGTGATTTCCTTTTCTGCTTCTCTGTTATTTATGATGAAAGGCCCAACTTGATTTTTAAGCTTGAATTGGATCTTTTTCTTGGAAGCTAAGAAGTTGATGGAGTCAAAGTTTAGAATTTGCCTTAATTATTCCAATGCAAAAAATCTCATGCACATGTATTTTGGAAACTTATAAGGTAATAAGTTTGAGCCAATTTTTTTTATCTTTGTGTGTTTTTTATAAAGGAAACAGTCTCCCATTTTTCTCTATTCTGATAGTTGCAATATCCTCTTCATATCTTCATTCACTCTAGGTTGCTCTGCTTTATATAATATATTCATTGCTGTATGGAAGAAAAGGTCTGAGAAGTCTTTATAAGTGAATTCACTACTTTCTTTCCTCAGCAAGGAAGTCCAGAAGATAATGGACAGAGGCTGGCCCTCTAAGTCCATTTTTTTCAATGAAATTGGAAAATTGTCAGCTTGGAAGAACAGAAACAAATGAAATAAGTATGATGAGTACCTAAACACCCCTTTAGTGGGTAGTCTGGTCAATTGGTGATGAATGCTATCAACTATAAGACTGGCATAATAAAAAATGAGTGCAGGGGGTTGACCTGGAGATAATGTGGATAAAAAACCAAGAATGGATTCATCAGTGAATCCATCTGTGAAATATCCCAGTATAAAAGATAACATGGAAATGATATGCCTTGATCCTTCTGGAAATTTGGAAGTTGAGTAAGGAGGGTTCAACTTAGGGATGTGAACATGAGAAGGCATGAAGTCCTGAAATATCGTAACTTTTTTTGGGAGATCCAAGCTTAAGTACAACTGGGTTAAATATTCAATAGAAAGTGGGACTAAATGAGGAACAGATGGTAATTGCAGCATTTGATTTATTGATTCTCCTGTGATTGTAAAAAGGACCTCTCTGTCTGCATTTACAATAGCTCTTTGGTTTGGTACATAATGCCATTGACATAATCTAACAAGATCCTGTCCAGGATGAGTCGAAGGAACTACATATTGGGGAAAGTGAGTTTCCCAAATAGGTATTTCATATTTATCAAGGTATTTATCATAGCACCAATTGTGTATTTCCAAAAGGTTAAATTCTACCACAGGGTCAACAATTTTGTAATCCATATCAGTCAATGGAAGGGTTTCTACAGTAGGTACTGGTGGCTGAAGTGGATTTACAGACTCAGTGGTTTTAACAGTAAGTGCAGGAGTAGATTTGATGGATTTTGATGCTTCAGATTTGGGAGGCTTGGATCCACCATGTTTGATAGGCTTAGAACCCCCAACTTTAGCTATCATTTGCTTCCTATTATTTTTTGAATAAATAATGCAAGCTTAAACTGTTTGCAAAATTTGTATTTCTTTAAACAAATGGTAAATTTAGCAATTTATAGGCCAAAGAGAGTCTTGGTGGGTTCTTATTGCTCAATTAGGTATTTGGGATATGAAAAACTAGTTTAAGACAGAAAATGAGGGTTTTCTGAATGATTTGAACTGTAAAAAGGAATTTTCAAGAGATCTGTGGGCATGAAACCCTTTTCTGGTGTAAGAATTGATCTTCAGAGGTCGTAAGATGAGGAAATTTAGTTTTTACAGGGGTTTTTATGGACGCAGTAATTTCTATGGAAAATTTGCGAGGGTTTGACTTGTTTTGGGCATTTTTAGGCAATTTCTCTTGTATGAATTCTCTTAATTTGACGACTTGGCTTACTTATCAATGATTTAACTTTGAATTTGCAAGTCTGCATATCGAAAAATACCTCAAATGGTAGGTATTTGACTTTCGGAAGGGTTCCAAGATGTTTTGCGGTCGATTTTGAGCTCTAGTCCAACTTGTTGGAGGAGAAAATGTCTTTTATGGTCTTCAAACAGGGAAATCTGTGGTCGATTTGAGTTTTAATTTGGAAATTTATCAGCAAGGGCTTCAATACAGTCGGGCGGCTTTTTTTACAGACATAATGCACACATAACATTAATAAATATCATAACAAAGGTTTTAACTTTGATATGAATCTTTAAAAACGTATTAAATGCGGGTCAAATCCGAAGGTGGGAGGCAGTTTAGATTTTGAAATGCGAAACCAACAGTGGTTTTCACGTTGGCTCAGGGTGGTAAGATGTATTATCCAAAACGAACGCGATCGAATAGTTTTGCGCCACATCGAAGGAGGCGGTATATTGAAAACATCCCATTTCACATTGATTTTGGCTTTGGGTGGACGTTTGGTTTATGGGCGCAATATTGATTCTACACCGTCATATCATCGGGAAGAAAGCGAACAGTGAGGATTTGCTGGGAAGTTGCGGTCGAATGGATGTGGGACCGAGGTTTTCTTATGCGCTGTCGGCTTTTTAAAATATAATAAAACCTTTGTATGATATGCGTTATAATCAAAGTTTTATATTAAAAGGGGTTATATATAAGCGGGGCTTATGTATAGAATTTTTTTTTTAAAATGTATATGAGCGGGGGCGCATGGAGCGAGACTATAAGGTTTAACCTTGGGTTAATTTTTTATAAGACTTGAGGTCTTATATAATAGGAAAAAGGGAAACAAGTTAAGTTAGTGCTAGACATGATAGAAAATGTATTTACAAAGGCGCGATGCATTCCAATACTTAGGATATAATGTAATGGATAGTGTAATGCTTTCGCATGTTTAAAATACATAGGATATGTATAAAAAGCCGATTTGAAATTTTAGTTTTATTATATCGTTTTAGAATTTTCGAGGGGTCTATAACCATAGGGGGCGGGGTATTTGATTAATGTTAGTTTTAGACCAAAGGGGGCATAACTTGGGATTTAAATTCAGCATGTGCATATTAACTTTGGTCTAAAAACTATATAATAGTGGGTTTTAGGGAGATATTTACATAAATGGAATTATATAAGTAGGATAAGGTAATTTTAGCGATTTAATAACATAAGTTAGAAATTAATATGACAAAGGGAAAGGAATACAAAAAAATACACTTATATGACTATGTAAAGTGAAACTTTTAAAGCAATGCTTATTATTTCATAAATTCACCACTTTTAATCAAGATAGAGTGATTTTTGAGTGTTTGTATGCTTTTTGAATGAAGGGAGTTAATTAAATGGGTCTTATGTATCATTAAGTGAAAAAGAGTTTTTACTTATGAAAATGAATTAAATGTATGAATGATGAATGAATATTGGTGAAGGGGAGTTTATTATAAGAATTCAACATTTTCCACTATCCAGTCATTGAGCCTTGGGTCCGGTCCCAACAAAAGTCAGAGAAATGCTCTGAGCCTCTTTGACTGGAAGTATAGAATATTGAAGACTCACAAGGGAAGGGAAATTAGTGATTTTTTTCCCAGTGATAAATATTACATGATTTTCCACTTATTTCTACCTACTTAACATTAATCTAACATTTTTTCTTCCTTTTTGCAGGTGCATTTGAGCTTGCTACCTTGAAACATTTTATTCTTTTGAAAGCATAAAACTATCTAATTCTACCTTATTTCATCCGAGGGCTCAGATTAAAATGATCAACTCCTCTTTATTCTCTACCTATCTACTATTTTGTCAGGATTAAACTGTTTGACAAATCTTTATTCACTATCTAAAGCATGGAAATTGAAAATATGACAAGTCAAGATTAAACAGTTTAACTCATCATGGATTATGGAATTTATTGACACTTTGCCATAATCATTTGCAAAAAGTAAAAAGTAGTGGCATTTGGATTTTCACACTTTCATGTTTTATTTTCATCTTTTTTCTTTCGGGGTCTATATTTTTTAAGTCCTTTGATCTTTCTTTTAGGACTTTTACCCTCTTTTTGATTTTATTTTTTTGATTTTTTTGATTTTTTAAAAAAATATGGGAAAACAACTTGCAGAAAGCAAGGTATGTACATATTTTACAAGACTATCATAAGTTAATTCCAAATTATGAATCCTATACATATAGGACCCTAACAACGGCTTCACATTGGGATGGCATTTCCTGGTGAAATGTCAAGAACTCTAAGACTAGTAGCCTTCAATTTTGACCTTGATGATCTAGTAGTTATCTTTTATTTTCTGCAAACATTCATATTTATGACATTTTACTCTTCAAAGCTTAGGGTCTTCTCTCCAGGCTTCAACTTTGGAAAGAAAATATCCAATCCAAACTAAAACTTCAATGGATATTTACAATGATGTAAAAAGTAACTGGGACTAACTATTGGTTAACTCAGAAGAATAGTAGTGTTTGAGCATGCTACCATTAACTGGTCCTTATTGAATATCTGTTCCATCCAAATCTTTGATAAAGAAAGCATTGTTACCCCTATATCCATAAATTACATATGGTCCTTTCCATAGAAAGTCAAACTTTCCATGTTTGCCTTTTTCTTCTCTCATGGAATCCCATTTTAATACTTTAGCTCCAATGAAAAATTCATTTTCTTTACTTCTTTTTCCAAATATTTTCTTGATTTTATCTTGAATGACTCGAGATTTTTCATAGACTTCTTCCTTTGTTTGTTGTAGATGAATTGTTTGATTTATCCCTCTTTCTATATCATTTAGCTCGACTTGTGATTCTTGAATGATCTTCATTACTGGAACACCTAATGATGATGGGAAAACTGCGTCTATCCCATATACAATTTGGTAAGGAGAAGTTCGAATTGACTTTTTGGTAGTAATTCTATTTGCCCATAAGGCATAGACTAACTTTTTATTCCAAGTTTTCTTGTTATATTCAAGTATTTTTTTAATGATATTCACAACTCTTTTATTTGAAGATTCAGCTAGGCCATTACCCCAAGGGTAATAAGCAGTAGAGTGGTCTAGGGTAATATGGTACTTGTGACAGAAGGAAATCATTTTCTTAGATTTAAATGCTGCTGCATTATCAATAATTATTTTCTGTGGGCATCCAAATCTAGATAAAAGGTTGTTTTCTATGAAAGAGATAATGACTAAGTCAGTGGCTTGTCTGGTAGGAATGACTTCAATCCACTTAGTAAAGTAATCTGTGGTAGTCAAAATCCACTTGTGTTGGCCAGAAGATGGAGGGTGAATTTCCCCAATGAGTCTAAACCCCATTGTTGAAATGGAATTTCAGTAGAAATAGGCTTTAGAGGTAAAGGTAACAAATTCTTTTTTCCTTCAAAAATATGACATTTATGACATTAAGTAACAATTTTTTTCACATCAGCAAATAAGGTAGGCCAGTAAAAACCAACTCTAAGAATCTTATCTGCAGTACTTTTCCAATATAAGTGTCCTCCACAATCACCTGCATGAAATTATTCAAGAATTTTGCTAGCTTCTGATTTTAATAAACAGTTCAGTAATATCCCACTTTGTTCTTTCCAAAAAATTACATTATTCAAAATACAAAATCTCATTTCTTTAAGTTTAATGAATCTGGCTTTAGTCCTTGTTAATCCAAGAGGAGCTTGTAAGTGTGTAAGTACAAAGATAATATTTGAGTACCATGGTGAATCTAGAAAAGCTTCACTGATCAATGGAGTTGCCATCTCTTCCTGCTTATCAACCTGAGCAATGAAATTTATATCTAATGCATTGCAATTGGATTCATCCATTAATATGGCTAATCCTTGTCCTTTAATGAGTTTAGTTGGTTTAATTTCTATGTCATATTCTAGGATGGTGGCAATCCACTTTCCTCTTCTTCCATCAGGACCATCCTCAGTAAGAATGTCTTTTACTACAGAATTAGGGACATAGGCAATAATGTGGGAGTACAAAATGTAAACTCTAAAATATTTTATGGCTTTAACCAAGGCTAAAGCTTGTTTCTCCATTATGTTATATTTTAGAGGTGCATCTCTAAGGGTTTTACTGAAAAAGGCTATAGGCTATTCAAAACCTTGATCATTCTTCTGCAACAGAACTGCAACAATGGTATGCTCTGAGGAAAATGAAAAAATCATAATTTTTTTTTTGAAATCTGGACTGATTGAGGCAAGTGTTTTACTTAAAGCTTTTTTAATAGAGTCAAATGATTGTTTTGCTTCAAATTTCCATTTTAAAACCGAGTTATTTTTAAGCATGTTATTTAGTTCTCTGATGATTTCTGCTAAGTTAGAAATAAATCTTCTCAAAAAATTAATTTTACCTAAAAATTCTTGTAACTCTTTGATATTTCTAAGTAGTCGAATGTTCAGAATGGTCTTTATTCTTGCAAGATCTATCCTAATACCTTCCTTTGAAATTATGTGTCCTAGTAACTTACCCTCCTCTAGTCCAAAAAGAGTCTTCTTAGGGTTTAAAGATATACCAAATTTTCTACATTTAATAAAAACTTGTCTCAAATGATCCAAGTGTTCATTATCTGACTTAGAAAAAACAGTAATATCATATAAATAAATAACCAAGAAGTCACGTATTTCCTTTGCAAAGGCTATGTCCATAGCCCTCTGAAAGGTAGCTCCAACATTCATCAAACCAAAAGGCGTTTTCACATATATGAAAGTGCCCCAAGGAGTGGTAAAATGTAGGTTTTAACCCCGAACAGAAATTATCTACACACGAATCTTATAACAGAAAATAAACAATAGCAAGAGCATAAAACATACAACAAATAAACAAAGAGATTTTCCCCTTTATCCCAAATCGGGACGACCAACTTGATTTTTCATTATATTCCTTTTAGTGTTACAACACATATATATACATGCCGAAGCATACATAAACCCCAATCCATAAACCATGGATTAGAACATAACCGTAGTTCCCTTGACCGGATCTACAAAAATACCAGGGGCCGAAAACCATCGTACCCCAAAACCATGTGCAAAACCATGCACAAAACCATGGACGCGGACTACCCACCGGAAATTAAGGACCAAAAATTTTCGCTGGGGCGCTGCCCCGGACCTCGACAAGGGGGGCTACCGCCCCCCCTGTAACCCCCTCGTTGCGCCCAATGCAAAGGGGGGGCTATCGCCCCCCCTCTTAACCCCTCGCGCGTGCTTAGTCGTGGAAAGAATATAACACATACCCAACATTCTCCCACTTGTTGTTTTCTTTCCACAGGGGGTCACAAGAGAGCTTAGTCATTGGCCCAATTCTTCAACACCCATTGTTTCTCTACACCAAGAGAACTTCTGAGTGCTCACAGACTTTGTTAATGCATATGCAACATTCTTCAAAGTGTCCACCTTTACCAGCAACACCCTTTTAGCCTCAACCATATCTCTAACAAAGTGATATTGAACATCAATGTGCTTTGTCTTTGAATGATAAGCGGGGTTCTTAGCCAAGAAAATTGCACTTTGGCTATCACAGTCTATCCTTATAGCTTGCTGTACCAACCCCATACTTGAACACAATCTATGCAACCAAACTGCTTCCTTGCTTGCATGAGTGGCTGCTATGTATTCTGCCTCTGTAGTTGAAAGCGCCACTACAGACTGTCTTTTACTCATCCAACTGACTGCACCTCCAAATAGGCTAAACACATACCCACTTGTAGATCTTCTTTGGTCCAGATCTCCAGCCCAGTCTGCATCAACAAAACCACGAATGTCCAAAATTATTTCCAATCCTGGTCTTCCCTGGTAGCACAAGCCATAATCACTAGTGCCACGTAAATATCTGAAAACCTGCTTCACTGCTGTCCAATGCTCCTTCCATGGGTTTGACATAAACTTGCTCAATACTCCCACTACATGTGCAATGTTTGGTCTAGTACAAACCATTGCATACATCAGGCTACCCACTGCACTTGCATATGGAACACGAGACATATACTCCTCTTCTTCTTGTGTCTTGGGACACTGTTTAGCAGAAAGATTTACACCTACAGGAATAGGAACATTCACCGGTTTACTATCCTGCATATTGAACCTCTGCAATATTGTCTCGACATACTTCCTCTGGTTTAACCAAAGCTTCCTCTTTGCCCGATCTCTTTTAATTTCCATGCCCAAAATATAGTTTGCAGCACCTAGATCCTTCATGTCGAATTTGGAGAACAGTTGGGTCTTCAAATCTTGGATAATTTCTTTGTCATTTCCAATTAACAACATATCATCCACATACAGGACCAAATAAATAACACTGTCACCAATTAATTTAAAATAAACACAGTGATCCTCCTTGCTTCTGGTGAAGCCAAGTCCCCGTATATAGGTATCAAATTTCTAATACCACATCCTTGGTGACTGTTTTAACCCATACATAGACTTCTTCAACCTGCATACCAGTTCTTTCTTACCCTTCACCATAAAGCCTTCAGGTTGCTTCATGTAGATCTCCTCTTCTAGATCCCTGTGAAGAAATGATGTCTTCACATCCATCTGTTCTATCTCAAAATCAAATGCAGCAGCAACAGATAAAAGTAATCTAATAGAAGTAACTTTGGCAACAGGAGAAAAAATATCACCAAAATCAATTCCCGGCACCTGGGAATAACCTTTTGCTACCAACCGAGATTTGTATTTCTCCACCTTGCCTTCTACATTCATCTTCTTCTTAAACACCCATTTTCTCCCAATGGGCTTCCTTCCAGCCGGCAACTCCACTAGATCCCATGCATCGTTTTTGTGCAAGGATGCCATTTCATCAACCACGGCCTCCTTCCAGAGTTTTCCATCCTCTGAATCTACTGCCTCCCTGATAGTTCTGGGTTCATCATCATTTATAGTTAAGGAAAAACCTGAATAGAAAGTAGATGGACTATTCCTTTCTGGTTGCCTTCTTTCTCGAACTGATCTTCTCAAAGCTGGAGTTTGTGGCTCTTCATCTTCTGAGTCTTCTTCTATTGTAGAGTCTAATTCATCCTCCTTTATCTCAAACTCTATCTTCTCAGGTTCCTTTGGTAGGACTTCATGTTTAACAACATCTTTCACTTCTCTAAACACCACATCTCGGCTGTACACAACCTTCCTTGTTTCTGGGTTCCAAAGCTTGTAACCCTTTAAACCATCCTTATACCAGATAAAGATGCACCTTTTAGATTTATAATCCAACTTGGTCCTTTTCTCCTTTGGAAAATGTACATATGCATCACATCCAAATACCCTTAGATGTGAAAGAGAGGGTTTCTTACCAGTCCATACCTCACGTGGGGTCTTATCCTCCAACGCTGATGAAGGTGATCTGTTAACTAAGTAACATGCAGTCTCCACTGCCTCTGCCCAGAATTCTTGTCCTAACCCGGTACCACTGAGCATGCTTCTTGCCTTTTCCATCAGTGTTCTATTCATTCTTTCTGTAACTCCATTTTGCTGAGGTGTGTATGGAGTAGTCTTCTGTCGTGCTATACCACACTTCTTACAGAACTCTTCAAATTCCTTCTTGCAGAACTCCCCACCATTATCTGTCCTCAACGCCTTTATCTTCTTCTCTGTCTGGTTTTCCACCAGAGCCTTAAATTCTTTAAATTTGTCAAAGACTTCAGATTTCTTCTTCAAGAAATATATCCATGTATTCCTTGAGAAGTCATCTATGAATGAAACATAGTACACAGACTTTCCCAGTGATGGAACTGACACAGGTCCAAACACATCACTATGCACAAGTTCTAATATCTTGTTCGCCCTCTTAGCACCAGAAGGAAAACTCACCCGATTCTGCTTCTCATATACACAATGTTCACAGAAATCGAAATCCAGAGAGCAATTAGACATACCTTCTACCATACCATTTCTATGTAGTATCCGAAGGCCCTTCTCTCCAATATGTCCAAGCCTTTGATGCCATAGCATGGTCTTTTCTCCAGAGACAACTAGGCTTTCCGCTCCACTTTCAGGAACCATAGAACTGTTACACCCATCAATAACAGTGCTACCTTGTAGCTTGTACAGAGTTCCAGTCCGAACTCCCCGCATTAATACCAGTGCTCCCCGAACCATCTTGCAGGCATCTTTCTCGAACAATGTTTTTACACCTGCATCATCCATCTTGCTTACAGAAATCAGATTTCTGGCCAATGCAGGAATATGCAGAACACCAGGAAGTGTTCTAATCCTTCCACCTTGCGGCTTCAGCTTGACCTTTCCACGTCCAATGATTCTGGCCCTCCTATCATCCCCTAGGAAGACATCACCACCATCATATTTCTCATACTCGCAGAACCACTCCCTATGGGGAGTGAAGTGAAAGGATGCACCTGAGTCAATCAACCATGACTCATGATCTACATGTGTATTTGAAGAAGAAGCCAAATACACATCCCCACCTTCATCAAAGGTGGTTTTTGCCTCTGCAGAAGGACCTTCATCAGATCCCTTTCCTTTCTCAGGAGCTTTAGATCTGCATTCCTTTTTATAGTGCCCTTCCTTTCCGCATTTCCAGCACACCTTTACAAAATTTCCAGGAGATTTAGATCTCCCTCTAGATTTAGATCTCCCACTCGAAACCTTATTCTTGTTTCTGTTCTGGGACCTTCCTCGTACAGATAAGGCATCTCCATTCTGACCCTCCATATTTCTCAGTCTCATTTCCTCCGACAGCAAGGCTGAGACAATGTCATCAAAATTCAAGGTAGTTGTATTGCTACCTATTGCAATAACCAGACTGTCCCATGAATCTGGTAGAGAACACAAAAAGCTGATGCACTTATCTTCATCTGAGATTTTAATATCAACAGATGACAGCTGACTTACCACAGTATTGAAGGCGTTCAGATGCTCTGTCACCGAGTCTCCATCCTTCATCCTCAGGTTATACAGCTTTTTCCGCAGGAACAACTTATTCACCAGAGACTTAGATTGATACAAAGTCCCAAGTTTTTCCCACAAATTCTTCGCCGTAGCTTCCCCAGATACATTCAACAATACTGAATCTGAGACACACAACCGTATTGTGCTCTTAGCCTTCTGATCCAGTTTCTTCCAGTCTTCATCTGACACTCCCATTGGTTTAGTACCTGGATCTACCGTGATCCACTGATCTTTATCCACCAGCAGATCCTCCATCTTGAGCTTCCACAACTCAAAACTCTGACCATTAAATTTCTCGATCTCTATATTTCCGCCGTTTGTCATCTTCTTTCACCGCAAGAATCGATCCCGCAGATCTCCCACTGAATAGGGTCTACCTCAGGCCCGAACAAAAAACCCTCAGCAGCAAAGGCGTCCCCTTGAAGCCGAAACAACTCTGATACCAAATGTAGGTTTTAACCCTGAACAGAAATTATCTACACACGAATCTTATAACAGAAAATAAACAATAGCAAGAGCATAAAACATACAACAAATAAACACATAGATTTTCCCCTGGATCCCAAATCGGGACGAACAACTTGATTTTTCATTATATTCCTTTTAGTGTTACAACACATATATATACATGCCGAAGCATACATAAACCCCAATCCATAAACCCTGGATTAGAACATAACCGTAGTTCCCTTGACCGGATCTACAAAAATACCAGGGGCCGAAAACCATCGTACCCCAAAAACATGTGCAAAACCATGCAAAAAACCATGGACGCGGACTACCCACCGGAAATTAGTTGTGGAAAGAATATAACACATACCCAACATAAAAGCCGTTTTAGCTTGGTCTTCCTTTTGAACAAGAATTTGGTTGTATCCTGAAAAACCATCCAACAAAGATATCCTGGAAGAACCAACTACCCTTTGTAAAATATGATCCATCTTAGGCAAAGGGTAATTATCCTTCAAAGATACTTTATTGAGATTCCTAAAGTCTACACATAATCTGATTTCACCTATTTTCTTTCTAGTAGGTACTAAGTTTGAAACCGAATCAGAATATCTGATTGGTGCAATGATTTGGGCATCATACATGCGTTTAACTTCCTTTTCTATCAAAGGTAATAAGACAAGATTAATCCTCAATTTTTGCTTAAATGGTTTCTGGTTATCTTTTATAGGAATCTTATGTTGAATTATGTTTGTGTCATAAGCTTTAAGATCTTCATAAATCCATGCAAACACATCTTGATATTCCTTTAAAAGTTCAATGTATTTTTCTTTTTCTTGAGGAGGTAAAGATTTTGACAGTTTAATCATTTTTGGATTTAATTCTGTCCCAATGTTACATTCCTCGATGTCAAACCTAACTGGTTCCATTTTTGGCTTTTTAGGCACATCATTGGAATCAAAAAGGTCCTCCAAAGGAGTTAAACCCTTAGGCAAAAAATTATCTTTTAGATCTAACATATCAATTTATTCTTCAATGATTTCCTCTATATCTACTTTCTCTAAGTTATCTATGTCAGATTGAGTAAATACAGTGGGTTTGTTAAATTTATGTACATCTATGTTATCTATTTCACAATTAAAATTTGAATCTATATTACAATCTGAATCTATCTTAAAATTTTGAAATTCTTCCTCATTACTTAAAAAATGGTAAATCTGTTCATCTTCAGAGAAAATCTGCTAGTATTTGACATTGTCTGGGACAATGGGTCTGTATTTAACTTCAACAGTATACCTATGTGTTGGTTGAAAAGGTAAGTTACATGTGCTAGCAAAATTTTCCAAGCAATGTGCTTGAATGTTCCGTTTTCTATGTATATTAGCAAACTTACATTCCAATAAATCTTCACATAAATCAGTTGCTGTATCTCTATATCTGGCTAATCTAGGATTATGAACATAATACTGTCCATATACTTGTTTTATGACTAATTCTAAATCTCCCATGATTAAAATTCTTTCACCTCCTAAATTTCTGATGATTTGGAGGCCTAAGATAAGTGCCTCATACTCTGCCATGTTATTAGTACATTTGAAGTTGAGTCTAAAGGCATGTCCTTCTGAATGACCTGTCTCAATGTTTGTGATCCATATTCCAGCTCCTGCTCCTGTTTTTTTCACAGAGCCATCAAAGTCTAAATGCCAAAGGGCTTCAAGAAAAATATTGTCATTGTTTGGTTTTGGCTTTATGTCAATCAGTTATGTTTGGATTTCATTGTTATCAGAGTTACATAAAATGAAGGAGTCAAGGTCAGTTGGTGTTGAATAAATGGGGTAATTTATGGATCTTTCTGCACTGCTGACCATGAATTTCATTAAATTTTCCCTATAAAGCTTCTTGGGCTGTCCAAATACTGATATAGTAGCATAGCTCATGTCTAATTGTAGAGATACCTACAAATTTTCTCCCCATGAGAAAGAAAGAAGCATACCATACTTTAGTGGGATGTCAGCTACTACAATATCCATAACCATGCTCTTACAAGGGTACTGAACCAAATTCACACATAAGTCTTTAATCAATCCTATGCACTTAACTTTGCTAGAATCAAATGAGAACAAATCTTTATAAGACCTGGTTATTTCTAGATTAAGAGTTTCCATGATGGATTTTGGCATTAAGTTATGGGAAGCTCTTGAATCTAACATAGCATTGTGTAAAATCTGATCGTGAATAGTAAGGCTGATATAGAAAGGAGGAACCGATCCATCTAAATGCTTACCATTTACATTAGGGCCAAAAATCAATTATGGTTGATCATCATTCAAATTAATGGCATCTTCACCATCATTTATATTCAAAGTCTCAGTAGTTGTTGATTTATATAAGTCATTCTTTACTAATTCAGTTAAAGGAATTGGTATTTTTAACTTAGCTATTTCAGTCTGAATGTGGAATGAGGGTTGAGACTTACTAATTTGAACTAATTCCTCTTTGGTAACTGTTATCTGAGTGGGTTTTTCTTGAATTTCAACAGATGTACTTTTATCTTTAGTTGTTTTAATATTCTCTGTTTGAGTTTCTTGACTTTTGCTGTTTTTAGTTCTTTTTTCAGGGACAGTTTGTGTGGGAGCAGATGTTCTATCAGACTTTGAATTTTCAGCAGCTATTTTTGTATTATCAGTTTTAGGATTTTCTGATTTAGAATCAATAGAACTCTTTTTAGGATCATGAATTTTTGTTTTTACTGAATTGGAAGCTTTTGTAGTATTAGATTTTGTTGCATCTTTGGAAGGTTGAGCTACTTCATTAGTAATATCAACAATATTGGGACTTGTAGATTTTTTAGGACTGGAAGGATTGGAATTTTGCTTATTTTCCCTTGGGAGAATTTCCAAAACTTTTGTTTTTGGGGCTTCTACATTTTTCTTATTTTGATTTTGGGAATTGTGTTGTGTAACCAACTCCAAAAAGAGAAGAAAAGAGATATAAACGCCTTAGAAATGAGCCACTTCGAGGGGGAAACCTCCAATACATTACATAAATGAACAATTCTTTGATGATACAATTCACAAAACCTCCTTTCTATATATAGGAGTCCATGGGGCCATAATGTAGTCCTAGTGGGCCACAATGTAATCCTAGCCGACCTAACAATAATAATTTAAGGGCACAATAATAACAAAATGGGGGTTACAAGGGTACAATAATAACAATAAGGGTTTTACACTAACAATAATAAGGGACTATACTAGTGATATAGGGACCTAACATGCCCCTCTCCTTCAAAACAAGTGTTGTCCTCAACGCTTGAGTAGCTCCGGGCGCTTCTGTATAAAATTCTCATCCTCCCATGTAGAATCTTCAATGGGTAAGTTCTTCCACTTGATGAGATAATCTGAAATTGATCGATTCCGTAGTTGTCGAGTTCTTGTTTCCATGACTGCTTCAGGTTCCAATATGATTTTCCCTTCCTCATCAAGTTCTGGCAATACTGTTTGAACTGGAAGATTTTCACCTATAACCTTCTTTAAGCATGAAACATGGAAAACTGGATGTACTCGCGAAGAAGCAGGAAGCTCCAATTTGTATGCCGTAGTACCAATATTTTGCAACACCTTGTAAGGACCATAGTACTTTGGCGATAATTTATTATCCTTCTTTGCTTGCTTGAGGGACATTTGTTTGTATGGTTGTAGCCGTAAACATACCCAATCTCCTACATCAAAACTTCTCTCGCTGCGATGTTGATCTGCCTGTTGTTTCATACGATTTTGTGCCAAATTCAGGTTATCCTTTAAGAGTTGGAGAACTTCTTACTGATGCTCGATGTGATCTTCCACTGCTTGAACCTTCGAATTTTCCCTTAAATATGATGTGATGGATGGTGGATGATATCCATAAAGTGCCATAAATGGGGTCATTTTTGCTGCAGTATGGAAGGAAGTGTTATACCACCATTCAGCAACAGGTAACCACTTGACCCATTGTGTTTGTTTATCAGATACAAAACAAAGAAGATATCCTTCCAAACATTTATTTACGATCTCAGTTTGACCATCAGATTGAGGATGATAAGATGAGCTATGAGCTAATTGAGTACCCAAACAAGAAAATAACTCCGTCCAAAAATTTCCAGTAAAAATGGGATCTCCGTCGCTCACAATAACCCTTGGGCTTCCATGTAGCTTTTGAATTCTATCCATAAATGTAGTAGCAACTGTACTTGCTTTAAATGGATGAGATAGTGCACAAAAGTGTGCATACTTGGTAAGTCTATCAACTACCACCATGATGACACTCTTTCCTTCGGACTTAGGTAAACCTGTGATAAAATCCATTGAAATCTCCTCCCAACATTGACTTGGAATGGATAAAGGTTGTAGAAGTCCTAGGGTCTTAATTGTTTCCACTTTATTCTGCTGGCAAACCAAACATTCCGCCACCAACTTTTGAATATCAGATTTAAGGCCATCCCAAAAAAATTATTTCTTCACCCAGTGGTAAGTTTTTAAAAATCCTGAGTGTCCTCCTAAAGGAGAAGTGTGCAATTCCAGAAGAATCTTTTGTTTTAGTTGGGAATTCTTACAAAGATATAAGCGATCTTTGTACCATAAGGAATCATTTTTACAACTAAATGTATCAGATGTACTAGGATCTTGCTGCAACTTTTGAATGAGTGTCCATACATCTTTGTCCTTCTTCCATTCATCTCTTGCTTCGGTTATCTAATCTCGTTGGATAATAGAAATGGCACAAAGCAATGCTTCCACCTCTTCATTCTTTCTTGAGAGTGCATATGCAACAACATTAAGCTTTCCTTTTTTGTAGATTATTTCAAAGTCATAACCCAACATCTTTGTGACCCATTTTTTCTGTTCTTCCGACGATAGTCTTTGTTCCAAAAAGTGTTTAAGACTATCATGATCAGTTTTTACCTTGAAGTGTCTTCCCATTAGGTAAGTTCGCCATTTCTTTAGTGCATGTAGTATTGCTAACATTTCCTTCTCATAAATAGGTTTCTGTAAATACTTTCCTTTGATTGGATGACTTTCAAAAGCAATCGGTCTTCCTTCCTGCATTAAAACTGCACCAATTCCATTTCCTGAGGCATCACATTCCACAATAAAGGTTTTTGTGAAGTCTGGCGTAGCTAAGACCGGTGCATGGCACATTGCCTCCTTAAGACATTCAAAGGCCTTAGTTGCTTCAGGAGTCCATGAAAATGCATCTTTCTTCAATAATGTTGTTATAGGTGCTGCTATTCTCCCATAATTCTTAACAAACTTGCGATAATACCTTGTTAACCCGAGAAATCCTCGCAACTGCTTTATGGTTGTGGGACTTTCCATTCCTTAATGGATTTAATTTTTTTAGGGTCTACTTTAACACCCTCGTGAGATACAATATGACCCAGATATTCCACCTCTTGTACTCCAAAGAAACATTTGGATTTTTTTGCATATAATTGTTTCTCCTGTAATAGTTTGAGCACCCTATCAACATGTTCAACATGATCCTTCCAAGACCTGTCGTAGATTAGTATATCATCAAAAAATACTAGCACAAATTTTCTAAGGAAGGGTTTGAAAATGGAATTCATCAACCCTTGAAATGTAGAAGGTGCATTGGTAAAGCCAAAAGGCATGACCAAAAATTCATAATGACCCTCATGAGTTCGAAATGTTGTTTTTGGAATATCTTCAGTCTTCATTCTAATTTGATGATATCCTGAATGAAGATCCAACTTGGTAAAATAAATTGCTCCATGTAATTCATCCAATAATTCATCAATCACAGGAATGGGAAATTTGTCTTTAATGGTGAGCTTATTGAGCTCCCTATAATCCGGACACATTCGCTATGATCCATCCTTCTTATGTACCAATACTACAGAAGCAGAGAAAGAACTTTGACTAGGTTGAATTATACCCGCCTCTAACATTTCTGAAATCATACGTTCAATTTCGCTCTTTTGGAAGTAAGGATATCTATAAGGCCTAATGTTTGGAGGAACACTTCCTGGAATCAAATGAATAGCATGATCATGATCACGAATAGGTGGGAGTCCTTTGGGAGTTTCAAACACCTTGAAATGATTGTCCAAGACTTGTTGGAGATCTGCAGAAATAGATGATTTTGATGTTGGAACTTCTAGTGAGCATAATTGTGAAATTACGCCTCGCTGTTCTTTCTTTAGAAGCTTTGTCATGACATTAGAGCTTATTATCCTTCCTGGCTTCCCCGCAATACCCCGTAATTCGACTTCCTTTCCTGGATGCAGTGGGTTGAGTGGATGAAGGGAATAATATTCTAGGCTGCAAAGGCAACTTATGAATGAAATGGTTTGTAAATGAACTTGCAGAATTATCTATAAATGAAGTGACAACATATAAAGATGAATCTGCTATTGGTATTATTGTTGTGTGCAATTGAGAAACTGGAGGTTTTATGTAAGATAATAAATGAGCTAATTCAATAGCTTCATCAATATCTTTAATCAATGAAATATTAATATTTTCAACTGTATTTTGATATTCATATTTATTTTACTTTGTTCCTACTGAAATATTTTTCTGTCTTGCATTCAAAAATGAAAGGAAAACATGATCTATAACAATATTTTTCAAATCAGTTTCAGATTTGGTTTTAAACAATGAATATTCAAACTTCAGATCAAAATCAATATCATACAAACTCACTAACTCTTTGGGTAAAGAATTGACTTTTCTTAATGGTACTTCAATTTCTAAATTGACAATTTCTTTTTTCTTTTTTTCCAATCTGTTCTGGGTTATCTGCTATAACTGCAGGCTTGGGATCCGGTTAGACCTGGTATAGCAGGTTTTCCTAGAAGCCAAAATGACTGTTTTGAATACCCACAACCTATAAAAATAATCTTAAAGTAAAAATATAATTAAAAGATCTTCCTTTAAGACTAAATTTAAGACTGGAGATTGGTTAGTTTCCCCAGTAGAGTCGCCAGTATGTTATCACCCTAGTAATTTCTTAAGTTGTGGGATTTGAGTTTTTATTCAAAGAACACTAGAGGTAACCACAAACCTACTTCAAATCCTATGATATAGCCTTCCTAGAATTCAGAGAGGGCTCTCTCTTTAAGATTTATATTTGTTTTATTTATTTATGTTTTTAGGCTAGTTATGATAGAACAATTGGTTTTGTTTTAAAGATTTTGGTGGGTAAAAATCACTTAGGATTAAACTAGAGAGATATATACTTATCCATTGGGCTATGGAGTCTAAGTCTATATTGCAGTACTAGAAGGCAAGGCCAATTAAAGGGTACAAATGTATTCAGGGCAAGGTAGATAACCCTTAGAGATTTGGGGAAAGGTTTTTGATGAAATGGTATGATCAGGATAAAGGGAAATGAAGGATCCTTTGATCTGGAAAATAGGAGAAGGAGGCAGGGGTCAAACGGGAGTAGGAGAAATTAAGAATTCTTAACACCGGAAATCAACAGAAAACATTTAAATGGTAACTTGGTTAAAAATAGGGAGAAAAAGGCTAGTCCTTTAGTAATATTCCTAGTTACACATTAAGATAGATCAAACACATAATGAATTGCATTAAACTCAGAAAAGAAACAATGAAAAGAAGAGATGTACTTCACTCTTTAACTTATCGCAAGAATCCTGAATTATGATGCCACTTTTAGCTTTGTCTAGTCTGCTACTTTGAATTCAACACAAGAAAGCCTCCAATGTATCAACAAAAGTCTATAGTAATCTTAGCAATTTTATTCCACACTTAACACTTCTAATACAAAATTATTTATACAAAATGTTGTTTACAAATATCCTAGAGAAATGTAGGAATATCTTTAGGAAATATAAAATATCTTTACAAAATAAGAGGGACAACTGCTAAACAAATCAGCAAGCTATCCTCTTATCCAAAATATATAGAAAAACTTTATCTAACAAGGAAATTTTTATTGAAAAGTTGTCCTCCTTGCTGGCAATTTAGGAAATATCTTTGTTTGAGTTGTCTTGGCTGACACACTTTCCTCTGATACTCTTTAACGCTGCTTCTTTAAACACTAATACACTTTGACCGATATTTCACTCTTTACTGCTGAAAAATATGTCTTATTGTAGTAAAAAATCAGTTGACTGTCTCTTTATCTCACTGTTTCTGTTTGACTATTTTTAGTGCATTTTTCTTCACTGTTTTACCTTTTCACTGTTACATTAAATCTGTGAATGCTTGCCATTGCTCTGCATCTGGAATTTTCACACTTTTTAGATTTCTAAAGTTTTCATCAGAATCTGTGTACTTGGAAAAGGTAGGTTTGAAAACAAAAAGATGCCTAATCTCATGCTATAGAAAAAACAAGTCTTCAAAATATTGAAGGATGACCTTTCCTGTAGGAGTGCCCAGTGGCAGTGGTTTGTTGACTTTTTCTTTTGAAAACTCCCTTATCTTCTTATCATACTCTTTTTGGGCCATTATTTTGTCATTGAAGACATGAATATCTGGCAGGCCTTTCTGCCTCAAAATAATGTATTTTTCCAAAAACTTAGTAATGGAAATGTTCATTGCATCACATTTTTCCTCTAGGTTGTTCATCAAATTTCTCTTGGTCACAACCTTCTTAATTTGTAATATTGTTTCAGTTATGTCCTGTACCTGTAACTCTTCCAACTCTGCTATGTTCTTACTGTTCAAGAAAGTGATGAGTTTTAAAGCCTGTGATGGCTTACCAGCTAACTCATCCTTGGTTCTTTGAATCTCAGTTTGGGCTGCTAACAGTAAGTCTCTCTGCTCATAGATGACCTGAATTGAAGACCATTGAGAATGTATGGCCTCCATAATATTTGTCCAAAGATGATTCTTGATGTAGGAAATCTGTTGAGTAAATGTTAACTCCTTTTGTAAATTCTTCATTTGTTCTTCAAGTCTGATAGCTTTCTTCTCATGGTTTTTAGCAGTTATCAAGGCTATTTTTTTGGTGGCTTCAAGAATTTTAATCATCTCTTTCAAGTTATTTATCTCATTAGTTTTCAAGGACAATTCTTCCATAGCTTTCACTATTTGACCTGCTCCATCTATTTTTTGTACCTGTGTTGTTGAAGAATCTGTGGCTGATGTAATAGCTGAATGCACTGGCACTGCAGTTTCCAATGGCTCATTAGGTGCTAATTTTTCTCCTAGCGTGGAATCCACAGCTGTAGTAATAACTGGTATCGTTGTAGGAATAATAGGAGCATTAGTTTCATTCACAATCTCTTTCTCCTTAATAAGTTGATCCATTTGGGTCTCCATATCTTTACTCTGAGTAGTTAGTTCGAGGATCAAGTGCATCATTTCTTATTTTTCTATTTGATCCTGAAGTATTTATTTGGTCTGTGGGTGTTCACTTTGAGGAAGCTTCAGTTCTTTCCTCAAAGCTACAATATCTTCATTCTTTTTCTTAATCAATAATTCAGCTGCCTGCACATTGGAGGGATCATATCCCACCTGTATAATCAAATCTTCTAAGGTTTTATTCCTTAGATCTTTAGCATACAAAGAGCCTTTGTCCAGCTTCATTTGATCCTGCATGTTGATAATGGTATTCTGCAATTTATTAGCACTCATAGCCTTTGTCACCATAGTTGAATATAACATTTCTGAGCTATGTCTGTGGAATTCGATTTGATCTAGCTCATGCACATTTTCAGTATCTACTTCAAACTCAACCTTTTTATACTCTGCCACTGTCTTAGGTGTTGAAGTAGTTGGTTGCAGATATGACATAATCATTTTATTTGTGGAATAGTCAAAGGCTGTCAGTAGCCTGTTTTGATTCCCTGCTTTTTTCTTAAGAAATTGAGAATAAATCTCAGACTTGATTTCTTCATTCTTTTGCTTGATTTTCTTGTACTTTTCTTTGATATCTAAGTATTTTTCCTCAGCTGTTTGTGAGGAAGAAGCATCCATATTTTTTTTTTCAATCATCTGGGAATCATCTTTACCTGTTGTTTGATATTTTCCAATCTTTGCAAGAGTATCATTGATTGTCATTGTGGCTTCATCATTGTTTACCTCAGGCTCATTTGTATCCTCAACATCAGTTACCTTTTCTTTCCCTATGGAACTGAATTTCAGCCTTTTATTGTAAATCAACTTGAATTTATTATCTGTGGTGGTCTCAGCTATATAGGTTCCTTCATCTCTGCCTCTTTTTGTTGAAGTTTTAGACTGTTTTGCAACTACCATAGCTTGTGTAGTATCCATCTGTCCTGCTGGCTTTGCATTGATGACTGTATTTGTCAATGTGTTTTCCACCCATTCTGTCTGATTTGAAAACTTCTCAGTTTCTGGCTCAGGGTTTGCATTTAACCCTTAAATCATTCAAGTTCCCTTGAGGATCATAGTTCCAAGGAAAGCTCTCCTGAAATTTAAACCCTGCTAGTATCTTGGTGATTTCCTTTTCTGCTTCTCTGTTATTTATGATGGAAGGCCCAACTTGATATTTAAGCTTGAATTGGGTCTTTTTCTTGGCAGCTAAGAAGTTGATGGAGTTAGAGTTTAGAATTTTTCTTAAGTATTCCAATGCAAAAAATCTCATGCACATGTATTTTGGCAACTTATAAGGTAATAAGTTTTAGCCAAAAATTCTTATCTCTGTGTGTTTTTCATAAAGGAGCCAATGTCCCATTTTGCTCTGTTCTGATAGTTGCAATATCCTCTTCATATCTTCATTCACTCTTGGTTGCTCTGATTTATATAATATATTCATTGCTGTATGGAGGAAAAGGTTTGAGAAGTCTGTATAAGTGAATTCACTGCTTTCTTTCCTCAACAAGGAAGTCCAGAAGATAATGGACTGAGGCTGGCCCTCTAAGTCCCATTTTTGCAATGAAATTGGAAAATTGTCAGCTTGGAAGAACAGAAACAAATGAAATAAGTATGATGAGTACCTAAACACCCCTTCAGTGGGTAGTCTGGTCAACTGGTGATGAATTCTATCAACTATAAGACTGACATAATAAAAAATGAGTGCAGGGGGTTGACCTGGAGATAATGTGGATAAAAAACCAAGAATGGATTCATCAGTGAATCCATCTGTGAAATATCCCAGTATAAAAGATAACATGGAAATGATATGCCTTGATCTTTCTGGAAATTTGGAAGTTGAATAAGGAGGGTTCAACTTAGGGATGTGAACATGAGAAGGCATGAAGTCCTGAAATATCATAACTTTTTTTGGGAGATCCAAGCTTAAGTACAACTGGGTTAAATATTCAATAGAAAGGGGGACTAAATGAGGAAAAAATGGTAATTGCAACATTTTATTTATGGATTCTGTCGTGATTGTAAAAATGACCTCTCTGTCTGCATTTACAATACCTCTTTGGTTTGGTACATAATGCTGTTGACAAAATCTAACAAGATTTTGTCCAGGATGAGTCAAAGGAACTACATATTGGGTCAAGTGAGTTTCCCAAATAGGTATTTCATCTTTATCAAGGTATTTATCATAGCACCAATTGTGTATTTCCAAAAGGTTAAATTCTACCATAGGGTCGACAATTTTGTAATCCATATCAGTCAATGGAAGGGTTTCTACAGTAGGTACTGGTGGCTGAAGTGGTTTTACAGACTCAGTGGTTTTAGCAGTAAGTGCAGGAGTAGATTTGATGGCTTTTGATGCTTCATATTTGGGAGGTTTGGATCCACTAGGTTTAATAGGCTTAGAACCCCTAACTTTAGATGTCATCTGCTTCTTAGTCATTTTTGAATAACTAATGAAAGCTTAAACTATTTTCAAAAGTTGTATTTCTTTAAACATATGGTAAATTTAGCAATTTATAGGTCAAGGAGAGTCTTGGTGGGTTCTTATTTCTCAATTAGGTATCTGGGATATGCAAAACTAGTTTAAGACAGAAAACGAGGGTTTTCTGAATGATTTGAACTGTAAAAAGGCGTTTTCAAGAGATTTGTGGGCCTGGAACACTTTTCTGGTGTAAGAATTGATCTTCAGAGGTCATAAGCTGAGGAAATTTAGTTTTTACAGGGGTTTTTATAGACACAGTATTTTCTAGGGAAAATTTGCGAGGGTTTGGCTTGTTTTGGGAATTTTTAGGTAATTTCTCTTCCATGAATTCTCTTAATTTGACAGCTTGGCTTACTTATCAATGGTTTAAATTTGAATTTGCTGGTCTGTATATCGAAAAATACCTCAAATGGTAGGTATTTGATTGTCGGAAGGGTTTCAAGATGTTTTGCGGCCGATTTTGAGCTCTGGTCCAACTTTCTGGAGGAGAAAATGTCTTTTCTGGTCTTCAAACAGGGAAATTTGTGGTTGATTTGAGTTTTAATTTGGAAATTTATTAGCGGGGGCTTCAATACAGTCGGGCGGCTTTTTTTTACAGTTGGAATGCACAAATAATATAACAAAGGTTTTAAATTTGATATGAATCTTTAAAAACGTATTAAATGCGAGTCAAATCCAAAGGTGGGAGGCATTTTAGATTTCGAAATGCGAAACCAGTAGTGGTTTTCGCGTTGGCAGAGTGTGGTAAGATGTATTTGCCAAAATGAATGCGATCGACTAGTTTTGCGCCACGTCGAAGGAGGTGGTATATTGAAAATAGCCCATTTCACGTTGATTTTGGCTTTTGGCGGACGTTTGGTTTATGGGCGCGATATTGATTCTACATCGTGAGTTCATCGAGAAGGGAGCGAACGGTGATGATTTGCTGGGAAATTGCGGTTGAATGGATGTGGGACTGGGGTTTGGTTATGCGCTTTCAACTTTTTAAAATATAATAAAACCTTTGTATGATATGCGTCATAATCAAAGTTTTATATTCAAAGGGGTTATATATAAGCGGGGCTTATGTCTAGAAATAAGGGTTTAGAACGTATATGAGCGGGGGCACATTGAGCAGGACTATAAGGTTTAACCTTGGGTTAATTTTATATAAGACTTGAGGTCTTATATAATAGGAAAAAGGGAAACAAGTTAAGTTAGTGCTAGACATGATAGCAAATGTATTTACAAAGGCGCGGTGCGTTCCAATACTTAGGATATAATGTAATGGATAGTTTAATGCTTTCGCGTGTTTAAAATACGTAGGATATGTATAAAAAGCCGATTTGAAATTTTAGTTTTATTATATAGTTTTAGACTTTTGGAGGGGTCTATAACCATAGGGGGTGGGTTATTTGATATATGTTAGTTTTAGACCAAAGGGGGTATAACTTGGGATTTAAATTCAGCATGTGCATATTAACTTTGGTCTAAAAACTATATAATAGTGGGTTTTAGGGGGATATTTACATAAATGGAATTATATAAGTAGGATAAGGTAATATTAGGGATTTAATAACATAAGTTAGAAATTAATATGACAAGGGGAAAGGAATACACAAAAATACACTTATATGACTAAGTAAAGTGAAAATTTTAAAGCAATGCTTATTATTTCATAAATTCACCACTTTTAATCAGGATAGAGTACTTTTTGAGTGTTTGTATGCTTTATGAATGAAGGAAGTTAATTAAATGGATCTTATGTATCATTAAGTAAGAAAGGAATTTTTAATTATGAAAATGAATTAAATGTATGAATGATGAATGAATATTGGTGAAGGGGAGTTTATTATAAGAATTCAACATTTTCCACTATCCAGTCATTGAGCCTTGGGTCTGGTCCCAACAGAAGTCAGAGAAATGATCTGAGCCTCTTTGACTGGAAGTATAGAATATTGAAGACTCACAAGGGAAGGGAAATTAGTGATTTTCTACCCGGTGATAAATATTACATGATTTTTCCCACTTCTTTCTACCTACTCAACATTAATCTAACATTATTTCTTCCTTTTTGTAGGTGCATTTGAGCTTGCTACCCTCAAACATTTTATTCTTTTGAAAGCATAAAACTATCTAATTCTACCTTATTTCATCCGAGGGCTCAGATTAAACTGATGAGCTCCTCTTTATTCTCTACCTATCTACTGATTTGTCAGGATTAAACTGTCTCACAAATATTTATTCACTATCTAAAGCATGGAAATTGAAAATATGACAAGTCAAGATTAAAAAATTTAACTCATCATGGATTATGGCATTTATTGACACTTCGCCATAATCATTTGCAAAAAGTAAAAAGTAGTGGCATTTGGATTTGCACACTTTCATGTTTTATTTTCGTCTTTTTTTCTTTTGGGGTCTATATTTTTTAAGTCCTTTGATCTTTCTTCTAGGACTTTTACCCTCTTTTTGATTTTCTATTTTTTTTTAATTTTTTTAATTTTTTTACAAAATATGGGAAAACAACTTGCAGAAAGCAAGGTATGTACATATTTTACAAGACTATCATAAGTCAATTTCAAATTATGAATCCTATACTTATAGCACCCTAACAGGGTACATAGCATAGGTTAGATCAGATAATTATTATG
The DNA here is from genome assembly GCA_034641835.2 of Pinus albicaulis. Classification (NCBI taxonomy): domain Eukaryota; kingdom Viridiplantae; phylum Streptophyta; class Pinopsida; order Pinales; family Pinaceae; genus Pinus; species Pinus albicaulis. Next base: position 115,527,745 of record CM076577.1, on the reverse strand, counting down.
GAAACCTAGAATGCTAAGAATGAGAGACATTCAAAACATCCTAGGGGAGGGTCTTTTAAAAACTAAGTTTTCAATGAAATTGGTATACTATAACAATAGGGGTATGGAAGCTCAATGAAATTTGAGTCAAGCATGAATTTGATTAAATAATAAAAGCATGTTATCCTAGAATTTCAAGAGAAAAAACTAGATGCTATAGAGGCCATAAAATAAGAGATGAAGCATTGTAAACATAGTGCAAGTAAGGTGATGAGCTCTTGAGGTGCCTCCATTTGTATTTGTACCATATGCACACTTTGATTTTTCATTAGACCTTAATAAGCACACCCAACATTGTCTCTTAACAAGATTCATTCATACTCATACAAGTGAAGGATTCATATTCATAAATGTGTACTTACCTCCCGTGTACCAAAACAAATAGTGTGTTAGAACTCTCTTTCAGGATTGAGAAAATTTGGCCATCGGGAATGCTAACCATAGTGGGGGATTTCAATATCACACTTAGTCAAGAGGGAAAAATGTAAGGTAGTATGGTTTGATACCTATGTTGGGAATGGATGGAATATATCATCTCTAACTTTGATCTCATGGATGTAATTCCATTGAAAGGAAAACACACTTGGAGAAATTTACACATGGGGCTTAGCCACATTAAAAATAAGATTTATCACTTCCTCATCCACAACTCATTTTTAGAAACCATTGATTCCCTCTCATCCTTTTTTATCACTTCGGTTGCCCTAGATCATAGACCTATTTCTTTCCTTCTCTTGTAAGATACTAAATTTGTGATGCTTCCTTCTAAATTCAATCCTCTTAGGCTCTTAGATAAATTGGTCTTCAATATCATTTAAAAATCTTGGAGCTTCTCGGTGATTGGTTCCCCAATTCACATTTGGGAGAAAAATGTCAAATATACAAAGTTAGATTTGAAAGAGTTGGCCAAGTCTTCCCCCTTGCAATCAACTAGAGTCACCAAAGAGTGTCAGAATCAACTTTCAACCATCGAATCAAGCATTCACAAAGATGAAGTGTAACACTCCATACCACTCCCTCATACTATATCAGGTTGCAGGAGGTGTTACTTGTTGTTTAACTCAATCCCCAATGCCTATTATGAAGTTGGAGTTAGAAAAAATCCTTTTTTTCAACTCTAAGGAATTAAATTTTGATGCCACTGTTGTGTTAATCTCATCGAGAGTTTTTTGGTCACCAATTTTACTTTGATATGAGCCCTAGATCAAAAGTTTCACTCATTCAAATTTTAGCCCATTAAAAAGGGTCCACGTAAGAAAACTACCCATGTAGCCTCCATGCAGCCTTGACATGTCATCTTGCTGGGACCCATTGGTTGGGTCTACGTCATGTTGCTTGGGGTCATCACTAACCACAACATTCAATTTCAGACGAAAGGTGAAGGGGCAGTAGATGACAAGCACTAAAGGAGGTAAGGTTCTGTTGAAGCCTAGAAATGTCTTAGCTCAACACGTGAGGAATTGGCCAGTCAGAGTCCCAAGTAGACTCTTTACCGTTGCAGTGTAAATCCTGATTATTTCAATGGGTCTCCAGTTACCTTGTGTCCTAAGACTAGCCTAAGTTAATCTAGTCTAAAATATCTAATATACATAATATGCATAAGGTCTTCAATTTGTGTATGTGTGATGATTATGACTAAGAAACTGAATGGAAAGGAATCATTTATATGTAACTTCTCTATAAAATAATGATCCCTTATATGTGACTCAAACCAGGGCTCAGTCAAGACACAATGATACCTACTCCTACGCAAGAAGAATTGAAGAATGAAAGAATCAAATGAAAATAATGCAAATGCAACCTGATTTTTGTGAAAATAACGAAATCTTATCTTAACTTGGAGAAGGATAACCTTATTCCTAATCAATATCTAATTATGTAATAATAAGGGGAAAATATTGTGTATTAAATATGGGATTAAGATGGACTTGCTAGTCATCAAAATAGTTTGATTATCAACAAGTTTTTAAAGCAGACATTCCATGAAATTATTCCATAAATAGTTATTTAAATAAATTCACACATATACCCAAATTCAAACTTGTAAAACGAATTCACTTTGAGATTTATATTAAACTAAAAAAATTAGTTCTTTTAATCTAACATAAAATGGCATAAGGCAAGTTTATGATTGACTAATAACTAGTTATGAGTAGTCATAAGAAAGCCTCCATGAATCCATTATGAATTCTGACTCTAACCTCGTATAGTCCCGCAGAAGATAAATTACACAAGACAATAATTAGTATAAAACAATTCATTTTAACAATGGTACTAAAATCAATCATCATTATACTACTTGTCACAAGATTTAAATCATATTGAAAATACAATGAAGAAATAATAACAAAGTTACAATTCTATTACAATAGTGCAAAAAGAAATGAAAATTATCATTATTAACTCCACTTCCTTATTACATGTCCTTCGAAACCTTGAAATCCTTCAGAAAATGAAATTAGAGTAGTGCAAAACCACTCTCCTACAGAACTCAATACCTCTCTAATCTATAGTAAAACTCAATATATGAAAATTATTGGAAATCTGGTGATCCGGTGCATCGGAGGATGTAAGGTTGTGTTTATCTACAGGAAGCAGTGATATAGTAGAAGAAGAATCTATATTTAAACTTGAGTCACCTTGTTCTGAAAGTGAGTCAAAGCCAACAACTTCCAAATATTGATCATAAACAACCTGTCTTTCTTGATGATGATATAGTTGATTTGAGTGAATAGTATCATAAAAAATAAGGAATTTAGAATTATGCTTGACAAGTAAAGAGTTCTGTTTTATAACAGTTTGATCCTCGAATAAATGTTTTTTAATTGAAGGAAAAGTTTCAATAGGAAATTCTATAGGATCATTACCAAATGTAGTTTGATCTGCAAAAAGGTCAGGGTACAAGAAATAATGGTCGCCAGAATATATCAAATTAGGTGTATGTTTATGAATATGATAAAAAATTTGTTTTATTGATATGCTTTTTGTCGAATAAATGGGAACCAATATGGGGTTTCCTCCAAAGAAGGAGCACTATATACATCAGTTAAATCTTGAGATGTATTTATTTCAACTGAACCTATTAGTTGATCAAAAGCATAGGAGAATAATTTCAGACATGTTTTTCAAATCTAAGTTTTTATCATGTTCTGAAGTATGAAAACTTGTAAAATTAACTCCTAGTGTTTTTGGAACAAAGGAAGTATCAAATTCATTAAAAGGTTCAACACTATCAAGAACAACTGGTGACTTATGTATATCTTTTCCTCTTTATTAAATCTATTACGTTTATGAGAAGAGCGAACCAAAATTCAAAAACATGGTAATAAATATTCTTTAGAAGGGAGATCATTGAAGGGAAACCTAAATCAAAGTAGTTTAAACCTAGCATAAAATTCATCAATCGACTCCTCTTCATGCATAATAATATTTCCTATTTCTAAACACAAGCTCTTGTTGGGTAATTTAATTGGTAGTTAAATTACTTCATTAATTATCAACCAAGTTTTGTGTACTTATGAAGTGTATGTGCACAATATATGCTAGGAGTTATATTTTTATTTTTATTTTTGAGATGAATAAGAAACTAAATCAAGATTAACTCATTTAAACTTCACACACGTGTTCTTTATATAAATACTCGAAAAGACAAGGTATTCATTTAAAAACAAGATCAAATTGAAAGACTATGTAATTGTAGGGAATTGAAAGAACTAATCTAATTTCATAAAATTGAAAATACTATTTCTAATTGCATTGAATAAAAAATGATTATTCTAATGGCATCAAATAAAGAGAGCTAATATAATCGTTGAAATGAAATATTAATGTACTACAATGAATGAAAATTCTATTCTATCAACATAATAGAACTTATTTCAAAACCCAACTAATCGAAATCAAACTCACAACATGAATTAAAGAGAAATCAAAGTTAAAATTATGACAGATTACTAATTTTAATAATGAATATCTGAATAAATTCAATCATCTAAATCTGAGACTAAGTGGAAAAATCTTAATGAAAATAACAAAAAAAAATTATTTGTTTTTAATTTTAAGAGCGCTCAATCCCGTGAGACAAAATAAATGGTGAGTAGCTACAATCTAACCAAAATGAACAAAATGGAAATCCAACTGAAACTAGCTGAATTAACAGTGAAATGAAAATATCTAAATGATCTTACATCTCTCCATGGTTCCCTCTTGTTGATTGTAAGGTGTGATGGATTCAAATCATATCGATTAAAGATACATTCCAATTTTAAGAACACAGTACTTGTATTATTATGAACAAAAAAGAGTGTTCAATAGCAACAGATAATTACAAAATTAATGTCCCAATTGTCTCGTTTCAAGGCTTATTTATAATGTATTTAAAGTAATAGTTCGAAGACTTATAAGTCGAGAAATAAGTTTTATATTTGAGAACTAACTTATTAAATCAAAATAGGAATTGTGCTTCTCATGATTTTCTATTGAAAGAGAAAATCATGATAAAATCTCAGATCGACACTCATAAATTCTTATCCCAAGATTCTCTCATTCTTTCCCACACTCGGTTGATGATGCCACAACATTCCTTCAAACGTTGTGCAAGGGTCGGCTATTCCAACTAGAATTGACTTCTAGTTTGATTATTAAAGTTCTCGAACCTTGTATGTTGCCATATCGGAAAAATAGGTGGATCTCCATATGTTGAAAATTTTCAACTTACCTATATGATTTATTCCTCTTAAAACATGTTAGAACCTATATAACCATGAATGTAGTTGCATAATCTTTGGTTAGCTGAAGAATGAGTTCATTTCGATAACTATAGACATGTTTTGATTAAATTTCATAAATAAACAATAGAATATAAACCATGAATGAATGATATGTTTTATTATGTATGAGCATATCTAAAGTGACATTTCAACTTTAAAATGTGGCAAAATTATCATGAAAAAGGATGGAAATAAAGGTGAAAAGGTATAAAAAAATAAGACAATTCAGGACTTCAAAATTCCCCCACACTGAGGATTTTGCATGTCCTCATCCATCAAAACTTCAAAATTGGTGAAATGTTATGTTGATTGCAATGTTTCTGAATCTTGGATTAGAACATCTAATTTGGTGGCTCCTTTTTGAATCCTAATATTAAGTGCCAATCTTGGTTTCCACATTAAGATATTTCCCTGCATTCCTCTAACTTTATTTATGAGAATCTTGTTGTTGGCCTTGAATTTATTGTTTTCTTATACCAGTGGCACAATTTAAACAACATACTATCATCTTGAGTCCTCAAAATTTCATTTTTCATTTTCATTGGCTCATTTTCTAGAGGAGAATTTACCTTGTGTTGCACTCTATGCTCCATTGTTTCCACGTAGTCATAAATTTGTTGTTGGACAAGATTGATTTTAGGTGTCTTCCTGGTTGGACTTGGTGCTTGATAAAATGGTGATTCTTTTGTTGCTTCATCTATACTATGATATTCCTCCTCGAGGTTAATTGTTTCAGGAGGTTATGGTCGTGCTTGTATATTCAAACACTTAGAAATGTGTTTACTCCTTCTCAACTTCAGTTTTGTTTCCTTTGTATTATGGATATTCTTTCTCTTGTTACCTAGCTTCCTCATTTTTCCTTTTCCTTATCCACTGCCTCTACTTCTTTTATTGCTTCAAACTGATTGATAATTGAGCCGAATTCATTTCTACTAATACATTATTTTTCATTTTTCTTCTTAATTTATTCCAAAAAAATGACAAAGGGGAGTGTTTTCCTCTGGTTAATTTGGTGAAGTTTCCATATGTTATGCTTCATTTTCAGTCAAACCCTTCTCTTCATTGACGAGCTCAAGGTAAGGGTTTGAAACTGTTCTGCATCGAATTCTTTTAGTTTTTGTTATTACCTCCTCTAGAGCCTCTACAAAATGGTTTCAGACTAGCAAGTATTGATAATTATCTCCCTTAGTCCTCAAATGTGCTTCAATAAGAATTTTAATTAATGCATGATGATATAGAGCATTGTCAAGGGTTTTAGAATCCTATAGTACACTAGAAGCCATTTTCTTGAGACTAAAAAGTATAAAATATGGTAAATTGAACTCATTTCCTTCAATGAAGTGCATTAAGAGGCAAGCATGATAGAAAAACATTGTGCCATCTCGTCCTTCACAAGTAAATTTTTTTTAAATGACTAGCAACAAATTTATCCACTTGGTTTTCAATGCAGTTACTAACATCCCTTTTCTGAAGATGGAAGTATCCATACCTGGGTTTTGGAGGAATATTTTCCACTCTTTTTATTTGATCTTTCAATTTTTGAACTAAATTTCTCGATTTATGGGTAAGACTGTTTCCTCCCCCATCATGGATTCTGTAATGATTATTTTAATGCCTCCAATCTCCACTTCCACTCTATTAAACACTCGAGAAACCACCCTTGTAACCTCTATCTCATATCCATAAATTTTCTCAAAGAAATCAAACCAACCTAATTTCTAAAATTGATCTTAGACCTGCAGATATGCTTGAAGAAACTTAAATCCATTGGGCTGAAATCTAACGATGACACCCATGGTGAAGGAGGAGTTTTGATCCTAAATTGTTTCTCTCAACAAGAGTGATGGAGGGATGGTTGATAGGGAATAATGGTTTGATGGTGGTCAGGCGGAAGTGAAATAAATCACTTAAGGCATTGTTCAATTAATAATAAAAGTTTTCCTTTTGCATAAATGATTTGCCACGATCCCTAGATCCATTTTTATAGGATCATTAGAATCTAGGTGATTTTGTATACAATAGAGATATCTTTATGTGACAAATAGGGATATGATGATGGAATAAGGCTATGATTGAGGGTAATGGAATAATATTGCTATAAGGTCTATAGTTTTCTCAGTTATTATAAAATATGTATCATAATCATTCGATGAGCTTATAAATCTAATGTTATTTAAATGAAATATAAACTCTAATTCTATTTTCATACCTTGGCACATACCTCTTTGATATTCAATGTATCTTCCTTTGCTGCAGATCTGGAGTGCTCTAATGCTTCCTTGGGTATAAAATATATGTAGATTGATGTAAGTTGCAGAATTTGAAGTAGGTTGCGGAATGTCACTGATTCTGTAGTTGTTTCCTTTAAAATCTTCCTACCGTTGATGATGTTTGAAGAAAAATTGGCCTCAAAAGAGTTGATTTAGACCTGAAAATTTTATTAGAATAAGGAGGTATAACAAGGAAGTGGGAAAAGACGAGGAATATGAAAATCTAAACCGCCAAGAATTCTTGGTTGTAGGAATTTACAGGGTAAGTTCCTTAGATCAAGAACCAAAGGTAACCGCTCACAAACAGATCACAAATCAGTACACCAGTATAATCACGTGGTTAAAACCCTCAAAGAGAGAAACAGTCCACGGCCTGAGCCAACACGACCACTTCAGGCAATTTATTAATATAAAAAGAAAAGTTACATATGTTTCTCTCATAAACAGTTACCAGAAAAATGACCCTCCACGCTATTTAAATAGATATCATGGACCAATCGGGTGTTAAGCCACGTATCAATCTCGTTAATACCGAGGAGAGAGATAACTGTCGGATCACTACAAATCGTGACCATCGGATTATAAGTTACAAATGTACATGGTAAAGAAACACACTTTACCTAACTCTACACTAGACTAAGTTATTATTAACTATTTCCTATGTGTTGGAATATCCTAACATCCCCCGTTAAGAACAACTTGGATAGGATTGAAGGATTTACAAAGGTTACACAAAAGGAGCCTATTTCCTATGTGTCAAAATATCCTAACATCCCCCCTTAAGAACAAATTGGGATAGGATTGAAGGATTTACAAAGGTGACACAATAGGAGAAGGAAGGAGGCATTAGAGCCTATCCCCCCTTAATGAAAACTTTCCTGAACTCCAAGCATGGATTGAAGTTTGGTAAACTTCGCTTCTGTGAGAGCCTTTGTAAAGATATCGACTACTTGATCATTGGTTGGACATGACTGCACTTCAAGAACACGATCATGAATGAGATTTCTGATGAAGTGTATGTGGAGTTAAATGTGTTTCATACGCTGATGCTGAACTGGATCTTTACATAGCTGAATGGAACTTTGATTATCACACCAAAGTGTAGTTGGATGCTGCTGATGAAGACCAAATTCATACAGGATCTGACGAAGCCACATGGATTCCTTGCTAGCTTCAACTGCACCACAATACTCTGCTTCTGTTGAAGAAACAGAGATGGCACTTTGTTTCTTACAAGACCAAGTAATAGGTATTGAACCAAGAGTGAATACATATTCGACAGTAGAATTTCGATCATCAGGGTCACCAACCCAATTATAACTAGTGAAACCAATCAATAATGGAGATGATCCTGCACTGTAATGAATCCCGAACTGAACTGTACCTTGAATATATCGAAGTATTCTTTTATTTGCTTTCCAGAGACTTTCATGAGGTTGGTGCATAAACTGAGCGACAAGACCAACGAGAAAGGAAAGGTCAGGACAGGTATGGGTTATATATAAAATTTTACCAACAAGTTGACGATATAAGGTAGCATCAACTTCAGGGGTAGTACAAGTGACTGAAAGCTTGACTCCAGGCTGAAAGGGAGAAGGGGCTAGCTTACAATCTTTCATGTGAAAGTGGTGTAGAAGATCACAAGCATACTTGGACTGAGAGAGGGTAATGCCTTCCTTGGATTGCAAGACTTGAAGACCAAGGAAATAATGCAAGTGTCCTAAGTCTGTCATTTCAAACTTATTTTTGAGGCTAGACTTCACATGTTTTATAAGGTTTGGATCACTACCAGTAAGGATAAGATCATCAACATAAAGAACAAGGATGGTGAAGGACTTACCCACTTTCTTGGTGTAGACAGTGTTGTCAGAATGACACCTAGAAAAGCCATTATCTAATAGAAATCTATCCATTTTGGCATACCAAGCCCGAGGAGCTTGTTTGAGACCATAGAGAGATTTCCTAAGGCAACAAACAAGGCTAGAGTTGTTTTGGATAAAGCTAGGGGGTTGTTCCATGTAGATTTATTCATGCAAATCTCGATGTAAGAAGGCAGATTTAACATCCATCTGATTGACTTCCCATTTAAAGGAGGCAGCAAGGGAAAGAACAAGGCGGATATAATTCATTTTGGAAACAGGGGAGAAGGTTTCAGTATAGTCAATGCCTTCAGCTTGTGAAAATTCTTTAGCAACAAGTCGAGTCTTATGTCTATCCACTTTTCCATCTAGTCCAAACTTTGTTTTGTACACCCATATGCATCTGAGAAGTTTTCTTCCTTTTGGAAGAGGAACAAAATCCCAAGTATCATTCACCAATAAGGAACGATATTCTTCATTCATAGCTTCATCCCAATCTAGATGACTGGAAGCTTCTTAAAAGGTTTCTAGATCAGGATTTTCTGGTACTTGAGCCAATAAGGAAGAGGCTCTTTTGAACTGAGAACGTGTACACCGTCGATCTGCAGGGTCACCTGCAAGAGAACATGCTACATCCCGAGTAGAGTGGACCCATCTTGGAAGTTGTGGAGTGTAAGGAATAATTTCAAGAGGTAGAGGAGGATTTTCTTCCTCGCTGTCATCATCTGAACTAGAAGGAATGCAATTAAGAATAGAAGAGAGAGAGAGAGAGGTGGAACATATGCCGAATCAGGCTCACAGGCAAAAGGTGGCACACCCGCCGAACTAGGCTCGCAGGCCGATATATTTTCATCAAATTTTACATCTCTTCTAATGATTATATTTTTGGATTTTGGTTGAAGAAGTCTATATCCTTTGACATCTTCAGAATATCCAAAAAAAATGCATTTTTCACTTGTAGGTTCTAAGGCTTTATGTTTCACATCAGGAATATGGGCCCAAGCATCACTTCCAAAAACACGAAAGTGACTTACATCTAGTTTGATTAAGCTCCAAGCTTCTTCTGGAGTTATATTCTTTAAAACCTTAGTAGGAGTGCGATTTACTATGTAATTTGCACAGTTAATTTCTGCTGCCCAAAAATTGAGACTAAGTCCTTTAGATTGAAGCATACAATTAACCATTTCTTTTAAGGTGCGATTCTTCCTTTCAACTACAACATTTTGTTGTGGAGTATATGGAACAGTATGTTGCAATTGAATGCCATGCTCAGTGCAGAAGTTGATAAATTTTTTGTTAACATATTCTCCGCCATTGTCTAATCTTAACTTGAAAATTTGATGTCCAAATTGTTTCTCAAGAAAGGCCTTAAAGGCCAAGAACATGTTAAAAAATTCACTCTTGAGTGTTAAGAAGTATACCCAAGTGCATCTGGAAAAATCATCAATGAAAGTTAAGAAGTACTTGCAACCAGAGAAAGAAACAACAGGAAGTGGACCACATAAATCACTGTGCACAAGCTGCAAAGGGGCTGAAGCGTGCCAAGAGGCACGTTTGTCAAAACTATCTCGATGATGTTTTCCGAGTACACATCTGGAGAAAACACCATCTCAGAAAGATACCATAGGAAGAATTGTCACCATATTTTATTTACATAGAGTTTGAAGAGAGCGATAGTTTAAGTGACCAAATTGCTCATGCCAAAGTTTGCTCACTTCATCATTGTGAGCAACAAAAAAGGAGGGAAGACATGATGACACAAAGTTTTCAAACTTATACAACCTTGTGGAATCATCAGCTATGCCAGTAGCTAAAATATGTCTAGGATCTTTGAGGTCCTTGATTACAACATCAGGAGGTGAGAATTCTACTATTTTCCCTTCACCTGAATGAGTTATTTGATAAACTGATAGAAGGTTGCATGACAAGGTAGGAACACATAGTACATCATTAAACTGACCATTATCTAGATGAATGGTTCCAGATCCTACAACATTAAGAGATATATCATCACCAACATTAATATGTTTGGTGTTACAATCATTTAAAGAAGAAAACATGGATTTATTTTTGGTCATGTGGTAAGAAGCTCCAGAATCAATGAGCCACTCATGAGAAGGAGAAGAAGAAGATACATTTAATGCATAACCAGATCTTGATGCTTGAATGTTAGGATATTTTGACACATAGGAAATAGTTAAGAATAACTTAGTCTAGTGTAGAGTTAGGTAAAGTGTGTTTCTTTACCTTGTACATTTGTAACTTATAATCCGACGGTCATGATTTGTAGTGATCCGACAGTTATCTCTCTCCTCGGTATTAACGACACTTGTTCTGTGGCTTAACACTCGATTCCATGATCTCTTTTTAAAGAGCATGGAGGGTCATTTTTCCGGTAACCGTTTATGAGATAAACATATGTAACTTTTCTTTTTATATTAATAAATTTCCTGAAGTGGCCGCGTTGGCTCAGGCCGTGGAATTTTTTCCTCTTTGAGGGTTTTAACCACGTGATTATACTGGTGTACTGATTTGTGATGTGTTTGTGAGAGGTGACCTTTGTTTCTTGATCTAAGGAACTTACCCTGTAAACTCCTACATGGTATCAGAGCTACTTTGAGGGCCGCATCCGTTGTTGATCTAAATCCGAACTCGGTTTGACTGCATGCGAATGCCGTTTTGTAGATATAATATCTCTGAACATTTTTGGGATTGGAGAACTTCTCTGTTGTGTCTGAAGCATCTATTACAGTGAAGAACACCTTTCATTTCATGCGAAAAGGTTTCCAGTTGCCCAAGTTATGATAGTTTAGATCTGGAGGTATAAAGCATCTGTTTCGTAGTTATATTTGTTAATAGTTCTGCTTATTTGGGTTTCTTCTGTTTATTTTCGGTTTTTAGGTTTTATTTATTTGTCAGATCTATACCCTCTTCTCTGTGTATGCTATTTGCTGTGCGCTGCGTGCAATCTCAACAAATCAGAAACAGGAAAAGGGATTTTTTTTGCTACGTATGCTCTTTCCCCGCGTCTTTGTGCGATCTTGGGAAATCAGAAATAGTGAAAAAATTGATAGTTGCCAGTAAGGCTAACCGAAAATCTAACAATATACCGTAAGGCTTTTCATTTTCATTTTCTTTTGCTCAATTTTTTATTTTTTTTGTGCAGGAAAAGACACGCTCATCGAAGAGTTAAAAAAATTAATAAAAAAATAAATAAATAAAACCCCCCCCTTCCTCCTTTCAAACAATAACATAATCCTTTTAATATCTCACTTGGTGAGGAGTTAGTTTATGAGAATAGAGGTCTTGGGTTCAAATCTCTTTCTCAAGCTTCTTTTTGTAAAAAAATTTTGTTAAAGGGGAGAGATTTTTTTTAAAAGTTGAACTTCATCACCAAATTTCAAATCGTTCCTGTAACTATTCAACATCTACAACTCAGTTTTTCAAAAAGGCATAACTTCTTCATCCTGAAGCTGTTTTTCGAGCCGTTTTTTTGAATCAGCCTATTTTTTCGAGATATTTCCATTGCATCAGTTAATTTAAGCTCTTTTAAGCTTCAGTTTTAAAAAAAAATGGAAACAGCATGCCCGATTATTCTTAACATCACCAATTATTTCCAATGGCTACCTCACATGGTAGATATAATTAGAATTAAAGGGCTTTATAGAATAGCCATAGGACAAGAAACTAAACCTTTCGATGATGATAAAGTTGCTAAATGGGAAAATAAACAAGATCAAGCACGAGGGTTGATAGGAATGTCCATTTCTCAAGATCTTCGATTTCATATCCTTGACATTGACACCCCTGATGAAGCCTTTGAAAAGCTAAAAAATATTTTTGGCATTCAAAATAAAATCAGGGCCCACCAGCTTGAAAATGAGTTGCTTACTTTGGACCCCAATAATTTCTCCTCCATTGAAGATTTTTTGTCCATATTCAAGACCCTTAGAAGTCTTTTAGAAGGTTGTAAGATCAAAAAGGATGATGGTAGCCTCATCTATTCCATTCTTGCTAAGCTTGGCCCTGCATACTCTGTATTTGTTTTCACCTTCCATTCCACTAGAGAAGCCATCATTTCTTCAGGAACCGCCTACAAGAACCCTTCTTTTGATGCCTTTTGCGATTCTTTGATAAGAGAACAAGAAAAACTCTTACACCTTGGTCTTATCACTTCTGGAAAGCTTCTAAGAAAGCCTTAGCAGCCCAACAACAACCATATCAAAAGAATCCCAAGAAGCAGTATCCTAAAAATTATGGTCCTAAATCAAACAAGGGTCCTAAGCAATTTCAGCGGCAAACTAAAAAAGCAACTCACTCAAATGATAAGGCAAATAAAAACAAAGGGAAGAAAACAAATAGACATTGCAACTTTTGTAATCATGATGGCCGTATAGAGTCCAAATGTTTTAAGAATATGGAAGCCTTAGAAGCAGTAATGAAGAAGCACAACATCAATTTGGAGCACTCTTCACCGTCATCTTCAGGCATGGCACTTTCTGCTTGTGGTTTTCAATGGTTTTCAATTAAGGTTTTTGGTATTTATAAGACAAAAATGTTGGTTTTCATATATATATAATTTTTAATTTTCAGAAATAAAACTACACATTAATTGGAAGATGAGGAGAAACAAATCCTTTCTCAACTAACTTGAAATCATAATTATTTTGCAAATATTTGAAAAATTAATCTCTTGTCAAGGGTTTGTGATATAACCTTAGCCTATGGCCATTAACAAGGAAGGTAATGTTTTCTTCATAAATAGTCTTGATTCGATCTGCTCCATTATCAAAGACAATATCTATCTCATAAAGACCAAGCCAGTGAGTCTGAAATTTTCGTTGAAATTTTTTGAATTTAGAGTAAAAAAGAAGAGCCCAGTCACCTGGCTTGAATTTCTTAAATCTGATCAATTTTCCATCCCATCTCGATCTTTGTTGCTGGACTATGCTGGGTCTTTGGATAGCATCTTGTTAAATTTCGTCTAACTCGTTCAATTGTGCTAACCTTTTTTTTTGAGCTTTAGATAGACGAAGGCCCAATTTTGTTGTTGTTTTGAAAGTATCTACATGGAATTCAATTAGAAGAAAAACTTGCTTCCCATATACAAGCCCATAAGGAGTGTCTCGTAGTATTCCTCCATGTGGTACGATATGCCCAAAGTGCCTTCAAAAGCCTTTCTACCTAATTTCTTCTATGCAAGTGTACAATCTTGGTCATGATTGCTTCAAGTACCTTATTGGTAGATTCCACTTGCCCATTGGATTGTGGATGATATGAGGTATACTTTTGATGTTTGATCTTGTATTTCTCCATTATTTTCTACACCAAATTGGATGTAAATTAAGTACCTTGATCTTTCACAATTTATCTTGGGACACCAAAATGAGTAAAATTATCCTGAAAAAGAAACGTATCTACAACATTTTTAGTAGCAAAAGGAAGTGGTTTAGGTTCTACCAATTTTGTAACATAATCTGTATAAACAAGTATATACCTTTTATGCTTAGATGGAGGATTGATTGGACCAACAAAATCTAGAGCCCATTTTTCAAAAGGCTCTACAAGTACATGAGGTTGCAGAGACATCTCATCTGATGGAATGGGGTTTCCCATTCTTTGGAAACTATCACATATTTTGACATATTCCTTGGAATTTTTAAAAAGAGAAGGTCAATAATTTCTCAAAATAAGGACTTTTTAATACTTTTCTTTTTATTGATAAAGTTTCATCCACATGGTTCATCATGACAAGCTTTCTATATCTCTGGTACTTCACCTCTCGAACACATCTTCAAATGATCAGGTTAGGTCCAATTCGGTACAATTCTCCCTCTATCAGTGAGTAAGGTGCACTGGATTTGATGACTTTCTACTTTTATTTGGATGATAATTTTGGGGGAAACTTTCCTATAGCCAAATAGTTAGAAATATCTACAAACCAAGGAGTTTTAGTAGACAATGCAAAAATATATTCATCAGGAAAATTATTTTTCACGAGAGTATCACTATTATGATTTTGCATCCTAGAAAGAAAATCAATGACTGTGTTTTCTTTCCCTCGCCTATCCAAAATAGTAATATTGAATTCTTGTAATAATAACAAGCATATAGTAATACTGCCATTAGTAATTGGTTTATTAATTAAATATATAATATTAAAATGATCTGTATGAATGAAATTTTCATAACTAATGATATAGTGTCGAAACGTATTAATGGCATACACAACAACTAAAAAATCCTTTTCTATTACAATATAATTTAACTTTGTAGGAGTCAAATTTTTACTTGCGTAATAAATATCATAAGGAGTTTTATCTTTTTGTCCCAAAAATCCTAAAGTTGTATCTGAAGCATTAGTTGGAATATGAAAAGGAAGAAACCAATTAGGTCCTCTTAAGATTGGTGCTTCAGTGATTTTCTGCTTCAATGATTCAAATGCTTTCTAGCAGTTAGAATTCCAAAAAAAATCACAATCTTTTGTAAGAAGTTTAAAAAGTGGAGAGGATATTTTTGTGAAGTTTTCTATGAATCTTCTATAATATCTTGTAAAACCAAGAAAAATTCTAACATATATTTGACAAATAAGAATTGGAATTTTAGAAATTAATTCTACCTTAGATGCATCCATGTTAATTCCATTTCCCAAAATATGGTGGCCTAAAAAAATTCACTCATTAAACATCATAAAAAATTTCTCATGACTTAATGCAAGATTTGCTTCCTTACACCTAATGAGAACTTTTTTCTAAATTTTCAAGGGCTTCTTCAAAAATATTTCAATAGACAACGAAATCATCCATATAAACTTCTACACAATCATGAATTAGATCAGAAAAGATACCAAAAGCACTCTTTGAATTGTTCTAGGTGCATTACATAACCTAAAAGGAAGTAACCTATAAGAATATGTACCCCATGGACATGTAAAGGTTGTTTTGTCTTGATATTCTGTTGCCAATTGAATTTGGTTATATCGACTGAAACCATCAAGAAATGGAAAATATTTCTTCCTTGTTAAGGTATCTAGTACTTTATCTATGAAGGGTAGTGGAAGATGACCTTTTAAAGTAGCCTTATCCAATTCCATATAATAAATGCACACACTCAATTTTCCATTCTTCTTAGGAACAATCACTGAAGTGAGACCCATTGACTATATGATATTGGATAAATGAAATTCACAGTAAGCAATTTTGTAATTCTTCCTTAACAATTTATCTCAGATTTGGATTCATCCTTCTTTGAGGCTGTATAACTAGTTTGGCATTTTCCTAAATGTAAATGTGATGCGTGTTAGGATCAATTCCCTTCATATCAATATATTCCCATGCATATGCAAAAGAATGTTTTTGTAGCATCTTTATCAATTGTCTCTTTTGAAATTCTTCTAGGTTATTATTAATGTTTAATGTTTTTCCAGGAAAATTTTATACTTAAGAGATGCCAAACTTTTCCATAGAATGTAAATTAATACGATGAGATGATAAATATTCAATATTAAATTTCTCTTGAAAACTTTGATCTTGCTCACAATATGAAGAAGAATCATTATTATTCATCAAATTTATCATTTGATTTTCTTCATCTATTTGCAAAAGAGTAAATACTAGTTGAATGCCATCAAAGTATTTATTATCATCATCTATCCAAACTTCACTTTCTACTTCAATTATCTTTTTTGCAGGTGGGTACAATATGAATTTCTTAGTAGAGATACAATTAGAAGATATCACCAGATATACAACTTATGGAAGCATCAACTATAGCTAGCCAAGGTATACCAAGGATCAATGGATGGCATCTTAGATTATTCTTTGAAGTTAAAATCATAAAATAAACAAGATACTCCCATGAATATAAAGGCATAGACACATCTTCTAATATACCATCTAGTTTGATAATAAATCTATTTGCTAATTGTAGTAAAGTTTGGGTATATCGAAGATTGAGAAGTTTTAATTGATTCATGGTTTGCTTGCTCATAATATTAATGGTTGCTCCTAAATCAATCAAAGTATTTGAAATTTCAATACCATTAATGTGGATTTTTACAATAGGGATACCCGTATCAATATATATTTGGACTATCGGTTTCCCCATCATAATATCCGCAATATTTCCTACCAACTTAATTTTTTTAACATCTCTCCTTTTTCTTCTTGGTTTTTTTATGCATAGCTCCTTTATTGTTTTTTAAAATATAGTTATTTCCTTTATAGATTGAAGTAAATGAATTTTTATGCAAATAATTTTCAATTCATCTAGCATATCATATTCACGTAAAATAATTTTCCTTTCTACTCCCTTATCAGTTTTGAGTATCTTAGGAAAAGGAGGATTTTGTAGGGAAACAAAAGGTTATTCTACTAGAGGAACTGTATGATTTGGATTTATTTGGTTGTCATTTAATTGTGTAGGAAAATATTCCTTTGGAGGAGTCTTTTCTTTATCAAGAAATGTCTATTTTTCAGTAACCTTATCCTCTTTAAATTCTTGGATGACAACTGGTGGTGATTTATTTTGCAAAACCCTACCAGGCCTAAGTTGGACATCAATTAGACCTAGGGGGGCTATCATGCAGACTTGAAAATTTTGACCCTTAACATTATAGATGGTTTGTTGAGGATTTTTATTATATGGATTCGAAAGTGGTTGAGCAGGTAGTTGATTGGATTTCTGAGAAAATGGAGTGGATGGTAATGGAAGTAGTTGATTTAATGGTTGTGTTTAAAATTGGGGTTGAGTAGGTTGAGGAGGGTAATACTAAGGTTGGTGTTATATCTTAAGAGACAATTCCTCGGCTGTGGAAAGTAATCAGTGCTTAAGACATTTTAGAAAAATGTGTCATAGAAGTAATTATATAAGGTGGTCTTCATTCAATCCCTTTGGAAACTAATTTGTTTAAACCCTTAATAATATGGTATAATGAAAGAATTTACAATGCCATTAACTACTGATATCTGAATGGAAAAGAATAACTATAGAAGAAACTCAAAATGATATGCTGTAACAAAAAATCTATCACTTTAAATTTCAGAATGGATTTGTGGAGAGAGAGGAAACTCAAAATAATATGTTGTAAACTTAGAATCTATTACTTTTAAGTTCTAGAGAGAATTTGTGAAGGGAGGGGAGTTGGAGTGAAGGAGTGAAAATTAAGGTTATTTAACTCTTACTCACAGATGTAATTAAGAGACTGACAACTACTCTACTTCACTTCATTTCAGGAAGAAGGAACATAAAATGGCACAGGAAAAATGAATCACAATCAACAATTGTAGGAAACTTGATGCTTCTTTCATTAATTCATCAGAAAAGTAAGTACCAAAGTTTAGTCTTCCAGAGGTCCAAAACTCAGAAGCTTCTTATTTCTTCCTGTATTTCTTAAATACATCAAAAATAGTTCGTAACTGCTAGAAATTCTTGAAACTACTTCGACTAGATAAACTGTTAAAACTACTTATTACATTGCAATTGAGGACATCACTATAGCTTCGATCTTAACAAAAAAAGAAAACAAATTAAAACTTGAAATATTATTCTTTTTGCTGAATCTGATTTATTGCTGATGTGTCTCCCTGAAGTGCTGATGTGACTCCCTGACAGATCAAACATCCTTTCCCTGAATTTATTCCAGAGTTCAATATTTGTCTTTTCTTCTTGTTGTCATGTCTTTTCTGTTTCTGATGTGGTATTCAAACATCTCTGCAATAACGCAAATCAAAATCACAAATCGCAAACGCAATAAAAGATATGAACCCTTGTCGCACTTCGCACTTCAACATTCATAACATATTCCCGAGCGCCATTCCTCTTGAGCTTGCAATGTGCGATATAAGTAGGGATGACATAGAAAGTGGAGGTGGGGCCGATTGAAAATCGCAATCAGAGATATGAAACCTTTTCGAATTTCATATTTTGGCATTTATAACATATTCATGAGTGCCATTCCTCCTGAGCTTGCGATGTGCGATGTGCAATTGGAATATATTAAATCATAGTTCTGAGCTGCATCGCGTCCGACCGTTGTCGCACTTCGCATTTCGGAATTCATAACATATTCTTGAGCACCATTCCTCCTAAGCTTGTGATGTGCGATCTGTGATAAAGGTAGGGATGATGTGGAAAGTGGAGGTGGGGACACCCAACTCCACCCTGGCATGTAATGTTCTGAACGCGTCCATTAGCCCGACTCTTGAATTGTTCTGCACGCGAATAAGCTCGACTTGACCCACCTTCACATCTCCGCACATAATGTTAATACACCAACATATAAATCAAAAATTATTTTTTCGGTATACAATTTTTTTAACATTTTCTAACGTATATGCCTTTTTTGGTGTTTTGAGAAATATTTCAAAAGTAAATGCAAATGAGCCACAGCATCTGGCTCCACTTGGGGATAGTTCTTTTTTCCATGAAAGTGCTAAGAATCGTAGATTAGTGCCTTATCCATTGGGCATGGAATCAAATATTACTTGGTGACATATGAATAATGAGAAATCCAGTATTTACAATGGTGGAATGCTAACTTTTTATGCTCAAAATAATGCTTCAAATACTGCCCATTCACAAGAAGCTGCAGAGATTCTCCATCTAAATATTCTAGGATGAAATTATTGTTTGATCTGGCTTCAGAAATTCTGTATGGACCATACCAGAGAGGGTCAAACTTACAATTATTTCCTTTATCCTCCCTTCTAGTGTCCCATCTCAGTACTAAATCTCCTGCATGAAAGAGGATGTCTTTCGCCTTCCTGTCAAAAATAGACTTCGTTTTTTACTGATAAGTAATCAAATTGTCTATAATTTGTCTCTGTTTTCATTTAAATCAAAAACCTTATTCATTCTTATTACAATAGCATTAGGTTCTTCCCGAGCTTGTTGAAGGAAAGAAATCACTGGTTTGGCCAACTGACTAGGAAACAATGCCTGAGTTCCATATACCAATTCAAAAGGTGATTTTCTAGTGGAACTCCTAGTAGTTACTCGAACTGCCCAAAGAGAAGATTTTAATTTTGAGTCCCATAATTTTTTATTTTCATTGATTGTTTTCTTTAGAATCCTGACCAATGTCTTGTTTGAAGACTCTACCAATCCATTCCCTTGTGGATGGTAGGCTTTGGAATGTGAAAAAATTACATTATATGTTTGATAGAAATTAATGAACCGAGCAGAGTTAGGTAATAGTAGGGGAGGGCCTTCCTCAACCCCCGACTAGATAGTAGGGGAGGTAAGGTAAGGTAAACTATCTGATTTCTTTCCTTCCTTCACTGTCTTTGGTACTGAAACTACTTTCGTTGTTTCTGCTGATTTGTATGCTGGTTTCAATAATGCTCCCACCTTGGCTTCTTTCTCCTCTACTCCCTCCGCCTTAGATACCTGAGCATTATCAGTTGCAATCTTTACTGGACAACCAAACCTACTGAAGATGTTCTCCTCCAGAAACTTCATCACCACTTGGTCATTTTCTTTCATGGTGGGGATTGCTTCAACCCACTTTGTGAAGTAATCAGTAGCAGTTAGAATCCATTTGAACTGCCCACTTCATGGTGGATTGATCTCTCCAATAAATTCTAGTCCCCACTGCCTGAAAGGCTCTTCTATGAATACTGGAATGAGAGGTAACAGATCAAGTCTCTTCTTTTCTGCAAACAATTGACACTTATGACAACTTCTGACCAGTTTGTACACATAAAAAAATAGTGTAGGCCAATCAAAACCTGACTTGAGGATTTTATGTGTTGTGACCTTCCAACTATAATGTCCTCCACAAAGATTTTCATGATATTACTTGATAAACTCAATGGATTCATCTTCATTTAAATACAACAACAAAATACCAACGGATCTTTATAGTACAACTTTTCTTCTACTATGACATATGGCTGATATTTAAGCTTGAGAGCTCTGTATTTGGTTCTATTTAGTGAAGATGGACAAGAAAAGAAACACAGGTAATGAACAACATCTTTATACCAATCTGAACACAATTTTTTTTATTGAATATCTGTTTGGGCTTATCCCAACCTTCTTCATTGTCATCTCCATCTACTGGTGCCAGGAGGTTAATTCCCAATGCTTGAAGATTTGTTTTTGTTAGAAAATTTGCTAAACCTTGTCCTTTAATTAACTTGGTGGGTTTAATGTCCAAATCATACTCCTGGATTTTAGCTATCCATTTTCCTCTTTTTCCTTCAACATCACTTTTAACCAGCATGTCCTTAACAACAAAATGAGGTACATAAGCGGTTATTTGGGATTGTAACACATAAGTCTTGAATACTTTGAGTGCTTTGACCAACGCATACACTTTTTTCTCCAAAATTTTATATTTGAGCTCAACATCTCTGAGAACTTTGCTGAAGAATGCCACTGGCTGCTCCTTATTATCCTCATTTTTCTGCAATAACACAACAACGATAGTAGTGGGGGAAGCGAATGAAAATCTTTGAAATACCTTTTGATAATCAAGACTTATTAAAACAAGAGCTTCCTGGAGTGCTTCTTTTATTCTGGCAAATGATTCTCTTGATTTTTTATCCCATATCACTTCTGCATTTTCTTCAACATGTCAGTTATATTTCTCATAATATCATCATAATTTGGTACAAATCTTCTTAGAAAGTTTATTTTTCCCAAAAATATCTGAATATCTTTCTTACTTCTGGGTAAAGGAATTGTTTGAATTGCTTCCACCCTTGCTGGATCAATTTTCACTCCCTGTTTTAAAACTATGTGACCCAATAATTTACCTTCTTTTAAGGCAAACCAATGTTTCTTGGGGTTTAGTGACAAACCAAAATTCCTGCATTTTTCAAAAGTTTTTTGTAGATGTTCTAGGTGTTCATCATTTGATCCTGAGAAAAAAGTTACATCATCCAGATATATAACCACATACTTTTCACTTACAAATGCTATGTCCATGGCCCTATGAAAAGTTGCACCTACATTCATAATACCAAATGGCATCCTTGCATACATGAAGGTGCCCCAGGGGGTTGTGAAAGTTGTTTTTTTTCTGATCTTCCTTATCAACTGCCACCTGATTATACCTAGAGAATATGTCAATCATCGACATCCTATAAGCTCTTGTCACTTTTTGTAAGACATAACCCATCTTAGGTAAAGGATAATTATCCTTTAGAGATGCTATATTCAAATTCCTAAAGTCTACACACAATCTTATCTCTCCATTTTTCTTCCTCACGGGAACTAGATTAGAAACCCAATCTGAATATCTGAGAGGAAATATGATTTTTTCTTGCAACAATTTCTTCACTTCCTTTTCAATTGGAGCTAACAGTAATGGATTAATTTTTCTGGGCTTTTTTCTGTGTGGTTTAATTCCTTCTTTCAATGGGATCTTATGCTGTATTATGATTTTATCATACATTTTCAAGTCTTCATATGACCAAGAAAACACATCCATATACTTCTTAAAAATATCAATGTATATTTCTTTATAATTTTTGGGAACACCCTTGAATAATTTAACCATTTTTGGCTCCTGCTGAGTTCCCAAATTACAATCTTACACCTCTTCCTCTTGATGTATTTTCTTTGAATTAATAACAACATCATTACAATAAAATAGTCTTTCAAGGGGAACCAGTCCTTTAGGGAGTATATTATCTTTCAATTGGATAATATTCTGCTCACCTATTGACTGCTTAAGGTTTCTTATCTCTCCTTTCTGATCTGCCTATTCTTCTTCTTGATCTATCTCATCATCTTCAAAGTTTCCAATCATTGTCAAGAAATGATTTATTTTATCATCATCTTCAAACACCTGCCAATGTTTCACATTGTCAGGAATAGAGGATCTATGCCTAATTTCAATCTCATACCTTAACCTTGGATTCATTGGTGGCTTAAAGGTACTAGCTACAACTTCTAACGAATTTTCCAACTAATATCCTCCCTCGAAATGAACTGAAGATTTAAGGCTTCAAAATAGTTATCTATCATATCCCAAACTTCATTTTTGTATGATCTTAATCTTGGATGCTTGGTCTGACAATGATTTTTGATCTGTCTTATTATCAATTCAGAGTCACCGAAAATTGAAAAACACTAAAATCCCATCCGTTTAGCAACTTGAAGGCTTAAAATTAAGGCCTAATACTCAACCACTTTTTTTGTTGAATCAAATTTTAATTTAAAAGAAAAAGGCATGAGGTTACCTTCTGGTGATATCAACAAGAATCCAACTCCTGTGTCATCCTTGGAGTAGGCACCATCAAAATAGCATTTCCAAATATTCTTTGAATGCAGTTCATTATTTACAACTGTTGAAGAGAGTTTCTTCCCCGTGTCTTCAACAAATTCTGCATCTTCATGTAGCATGAAACATGAAAGATCTTCTGTTTCTTGACTATAAATAGGGAAATTTCCTGCATCTTTCTTGGTAGTGGTCTTCACGAACCTTGTTTCCCTATAAAATCTCCTTTCTTCCCCATTGAAAACAGGAATGATAGCATAAGTGAAATTTAATTTTAGAACACTTCCAAACTTTTCTCCCCAAGATCTTGACATGAGCATTCCAAACCTGGCTGCAATGTCAGCAACAACTAGACATCCATGACTATACACTTTGCCGGAATTTGCGCCAAAGAAAATACTACATCTTTAATTAGCCCAACACATTTCACCCTTTTGGAATCAAATGAATATAGATCCCTGTAAGGTTTGGTAATCTGCAAGTTTAGTTCCTTCATAACAGACAATGGCATGATATTATGGGATGCTCCTGAGTCCAGCATACAATTATGGATAGTAAAATCATGAAGCAACAGATAAATATAGAATGGTGGAACAAAAGGATCTACTTATTCTACATGCGGGCCAAAGGTGACCACTAGCTTCTCTTCTTGCAAGTTCACAGTGTCACTTATATCTTCAATCTGTGTGAGATTAATAAATTCTGAAATTTCTTTCTTGTAGACTGGTATTTTAGCTAATTCTAGAAGAGGTACCTAATTTTTACCTTCTCCAACTCTTTTGTCAAATTGAAAGCATGAGTTTGTTTGGCATTCTTTTCAGGTTCTTGTTCACTCTTTCTAGAATTTGCCGCTTGTTCGGGTACAAGAACAACTCTCTCCAAAATATTAGTATCAACTTATTTTCTTTGGGAAGGTTCACCCTCCTGCACACCTGTTCTATTAACTGAATTTATAGGTTGCTCCCCATTACTAACTTTTTTTACAAGGTCCTTTTGTTGTGGAGTCGCCATTGGAGGAGGAATAGAATCTTGTTGTTCGCCTTCATTATCATGCACTCTAGATCTCTTTCTAGACCTTAAATCCTACTTTTTATGTAGCTCAGCTTGCATGAAATCTGTGAAATTGCCTACAATATTCATCCATTTCATCTTGATCAAAAGATACTTCAGCTTCAACATATTCTCCCTCACGATCTTCCTCTTTATCCTCTTCTATTGTGTACATAACATATATTTTATAATCAACTTCCTTTTGGTCATCGTCTATTGACTCTTCGGGCGCTGCTTCTATATACAATGATGCTTGAACCCGGTCTTGATCTTTTCTTTCCCTCTGCAAAATTTGCAGGGGTTGTCTTACGAAATGAGGGTTAAATCCTCCTTGGTTTTGTTGTACTTGTCTTTGGGAGTTTTTACTTTCCAATTCCATCTTAACTAGCTTTTTTGAATTTTTTTTTATCACCTTTTTCATATCATCAATTCTTTGATCTTGTGTTGATTCTTCTTTTGCTTTTATTTTCTCTTGGACTGACAGCTTTTCTTTTATCTTTCTAGCTGCAGTCATATTAGCTTCAATTTCTAAAGCATCTATCTGTATCTGATCTAGAGTAGGGGATCTCCTTTCTCTAAGCATGAAACTAAAATCGGCTTCAAAAGCCCCAGCAAAGACCACCTTTGCTCCAAAAGGAGGGGGCTTCATTTCTACAGGCAAACTGTTATACAATTTATTGAATCTTTTGATAAAATCTGATATATTCTAATCTAGTTTTATTTTGATTGCATTGAATTTTGTCAGTGAATATTCATTATCCCTTTTTTCACCCCATCTCTGAGTGAATTGATTTTCCAGTTCTTCCCATGTATTAATAGAATTATTTGGAAATCCCTTAAACCACTTTCTAGCCTCTCCATCCAGAGACTAAAAAAAAAGCCTCATTACAACATCAAGATGTTCTACATTCAGATTTTTAGCAAAATTACAAAACACATGCAAGTGTTTTTCTGCAATTATTTCATCTTCTCCAGTAAAACGTGGGAGTAATTTAAGATACTCTTGAGGCATCACATTTGTTGGTTGTGGAAGGTTAAGTGGAGCATATCTATTAAAAAAAAAGGCTGATACTACCATGTTTGCACCTTGATTGACTATTCCTTTGTTAGATGCAGTCAATGAACCTACTGCGAAATGAACAAAGGTGGAGGTAAAACTGATATGGGAGTGGGTTGATGGACAATGGCAGAGGGGCCAACAACTGGAGTTTGTTGAGCTTGAGTAAAAATAAAAGAAACAAACTTAAAGGAGTGTTATTCAAAATTAGGTTCTTGAAAATAAATTGGTGTGAAAGGTGAATCTTGTTCCAAGAAAGGAAGTACTTTAGAGATATATTCAAACAAAGGATTAATAGAACTACTTCCATGAGAAGACAACATAAGAATAGGTGTTGAGGGGGTTTTGGGTTTCCGAATCCTTTTAGAAACCAATCTTTCAGGGTCTAATAAAGCAGGGAACTTCTGTTGTGAGGTATCCGACCTCGTGTGAGGCCTTTTTTGAGCCAAAATTCCGAGAATAACAAACACAACCAAATATCTCCTTCTCACTGAACAACCATCGGAAATAATGTGAAAAACCCAAGGAAAATAAACTTCGTCTCTTCGTCCCTGGCAACGACGCCATAAAATGTTGTCTCTTAAGAGACAATTCCTTGGCTGTGGAAAGGAATCAATGCTTAAGACATTTTAAAAAAATGTGTCACAAAAGTAATTATATCAGGTGGTATTCGTTCAATCCATTTGGAAACTAATTCCTTAAAACCCTTAATAATCTGGTATAATGAAAGACTTTACAATGCCATTAATTGTTGATATCTGAATGGAAAAGAAGAACTGCAGAAGAATCTCAAAATGATATGCTGTAACACATAATCTATCAATTTAAATTTCAGAATGAATTTGTGGAGAGAGAGGAAACTCAAAATAATATGTTGTAAACATAGAATCTATTACTTTTAAGTTCCAGAGAGAATTTGCGAAGGGAGAGGAGTTGGAGTGAAGGAGCACAAATTAAGGTTATTTAACTCTTACTCACATATGTAATTAAGAGACTGACAAATACTTCACTTCATTCTAGGAAGAAGGAACACAAAATGGCACAGGAAAAAGGAATCACCATCAACAGTTGCAGGAAACTTGATGCTTCTTTCATGAATTCCTCAGAAAAGTAAGTACCAAATTTTAGTCTTCCAAAGGTCCAAAATTCAGAGCCTTCTTATTTCTTTCTGTCTTGCTGAAATACATCAAAAACAGTTTGTAACTGCTAGAACTTCTTGAAACTACTTCGACTACCTAAACTATTAGAACTACTTATTACATTGCAATTGAGGAAATCACTATAGCTCCGATCTTAACAAACAAAGAAAATCAATTAAAACTTGAAATATTATTCTTTTTGCTGAATTTTATTTGTTGCTGATGCGTCTCCCTGAAGTGCTGATGTGTCTCCCTGATAGATTGGACATCCTTTCCTTGCAATTATTCTAGAGTTTAATATTTGTCTTTTCTGCTTGCTGTCACGTCTTTTATGTTTTTGATGAGGTATTCGAACAGTTCCGCAATAACACATCTTTGCTCAACTTGACCCAGCTATTGCGTTTCCAATAGTGCCACCATGTGCTCCCTTGTCTCGACTTTTCCCCTACCTCTATGTTTCAAACAATGTTATCATGTCTCCTTCCGCCCGACTCTGACTCTTCTGCTCATGCCTACAATGTTCTATCTTCTCTTCTCCTTTTATCTGCGTTGGGTCACTTACCCGAGTCCATTGCCCGCGTTCATGTTTCTTCATAAAAAAACACAACTGCACATAATCCCAGAATTTGAATAAATTAAAAATTTCCTTTGAAAACTATCACGTCCATCCCTTTACTGCATTTCACATTTTGGAATTTATAACATATTCCTGAGTGCCATTCCTCGTAAGCTTGCGATGTGCGATGTGCAATAAAGGTAGGGATGACATGGCAATTGGAGGTGGGGCTGATTACAAATCGCAATTGGCGATATAAAACCTTGTTGCACTTTGCATTTCTACATTCATAACATATTCATGAGCACCATTCCTCCTGATCTTGTGATGTGCGATGTGCGATAAAGGTAGTGATGACGTGGAAAGTAGAGGTGGGGCTGATCGCAAATTGCAATCGGTGATATGAAACCTTGTCGCATTTCACATTTCGGCATTTATAACATATTCATGAGTGCCATTCCTCCTGAGCTTGTGATGTGTGATGTGCGATTGGAATATATTAAATCATAGTTCTGAGATGCATCGCGTTCGACCCTTGTCGCACTTCGCATTTCGGTATTCACAACATATTCCTGAGCGCCATTCTTCTTGAGCTTGCGATGTGCGATGTGCGATAAAGGTATGGATGACGTGGCAAGTGGAGGTGGGGACACCCAACTCCACCCTGGCATGTAATGCTATGAACACGTCCATCGGCTCGACTCTTGAACTGTTCTGCACGCAAATAAGCACGACTCGACCGACCTTCACATCTTCACACATAATGTTAATACACCAACATATAAATCAAAAATTATTTTTTGGTATACAATTTTTTTTACATTTTCTAACATATATGCCTTTTTTGGTGTTTTGAGAAATATTTAAAAATTAAATTCAGTTGAGCCACAACATTTGGTATGGAGGTTATGGTTGTTGGAATTGAGGATACTAGGAATTTGTTCCGTAATAATTTTTCCAACCTTGTGCCCAAGATGGGTTTTGAGGTTAAGATGTCAAAGGTTTCCAAGGAATGGGTGCATTCCAATTTCTCTATGGTTGTGCACATGATTTATATTGAGTATTGGGACCTTGTGCCATACCTGTTTATGGTGACCGCCATTGTATTTTAGCAATAAAGCAACGTGACTCATCTTGACTTGGTCCAACTTCATCCCGAAAGACAATATTAAGCCCATGTATTGAAGGACATTCTTTTGTATCATGATTTTCAACATGTATGACACATATCTCAACATTATCAAGAGGAAATTCTCTTAGAGCATGATTTTTCCTACACCCATGGAAAAAAATAGATAATGCAATATTCTCATCTTTTTTCTTGATTTGTATCTTTAGAGTATCTAGTTGTTCACTAAGATTTCCAAGGATATTTGTTTTGAAATTTTCAATTAAATTGCCTAATTTTTCTCTACTTAATGTTCCAAATGCAAATTTGCTGACCCTTGACATGAGCAGAAATCTTAGGTTCTTACCATATCTAACCCTACCTCTTGAAATATGTTTGCAAAACTCACATATTTCATCATATGAAAATTGGGAGATATCTCCTTTTCCAATTAAATTGAGAAGATCAATCCACTCATCCCTTATGGTTTTTAGAAAAACAATTTTTGATGTCTCATCTAAATTGTGCATTTTAGCCCTTTTAATATTGTAGGCAAACCTTTCCACTAGATCTTCAAGTTTTTCATCCTCTTTTTGCATCATCTTAAATTCTCATTCCTTAAGGTTATAATGCATACAATAATCTTTTTATTTTTCTAGGAATACTCTCTTCATTTCATCCGATGTTCTAATAGAGTGTGTTCCTAGACTCATAAACCATTTAAGGGCTCCAAATTTTAGAGTGGCTGGAAATAAATTCAATTTTTGAGTATCAAGTAAATAGTCATA
Organism: Pinus albicaulis; assembly: GCA_034641835.2. NCBI lineage: Eukaryota > Viridiplantae > Streptophyta > Pinopsida > Pinales > Pinaceae > Pinus > Pinus albicaulis. The sequence continues at coordinate 115,498,880 of CM076577.1, read as the reverse complement.
GGATATACATAATACTTCAAACTCAAAAAGAAATGTCTCGGGATCCTCAGTTCTCAAGCAATGAAAACTGGGAAGAACAAAAGGTGAGATATTTTTCATAGAGGTTGTGGTATCTTCATCATAGATAGGGAATCCATTAGAGTCTTGTTCTATTCTTCCACCTCTACCACCTCGTCCACGTCCTCTATTTCCTCCTCTGCCTCTTCCTCCACCAGTCCTAAGTTCACCATCTACATTGTATACTTCTCCTCCCCCCTCTCCTGCCATTGTAGATTCCTTAGAGATAATGTAAGGTTCAACAATAGAGTTTTTTTCTTCTTCCTATGGTTCTTATACTAATGGAATATCAAAAAAAAATTCTTCCTCTTCCTCACTAGGCACTTCTAATTCCTTTCCTAGGAGTTGTTCACCCGTTGAAGAGTGAAATAAAAATTTAGTAGGGGATGTAGGTTCTACAACTACAAATTTCATGGAATAAGTTGGTGAGTCCCTAGGTTGAATTTCAAACTTATGTACTTCAGGAAGTCTACGTATACCTTCTATGGATGGAATGCAAGTGTCAGTGGATGGTGTGGCACTATGTGGTCTAGTAGGGGTGGTTGGTGATGTTGGTATTGAACTATATCCTCTACCTCTACTTATAAATCTACCCCTAGAATCTCTTTCTCTATAAGGGTTGAGAATTCCCATGCTTGCTTGAGGGTGCCACAATCTTCCTTCGAACACTGCATAAGGGTCGACTTTTCCAACCAGAATTGACTTCTGGTTTGACCATTAAAGTTCTCGAACCCTATGTGTTGTCAGATCATTAAAATAAGTGGATGTCCATATGTCAAAAATTTTCCATCTACCTATATCCTTTATTCCTCTTCAAACACACGAAAACCTATCTAACCATGGATGTAGCTGCAGAATATTTGGTTAGCTACAAAATGAGTGCATTTAGATAACTATAGAAATGTTTTGATTAAATTTCATAAAGAAACAATAGATTATAAACCATGAATGAATGATACCTTTTATTATGTATGAAAATATCTGAAGTGACCTTTCAACTTTAAAATATGGAAAATATATCATGAAACGTGATGGAAATGAAGGTAAAAGGGTATAAAAAAGAACACAATTTAGGACTTCAACATTTATCATAGTCATAATTCTGATGAGTTCACAAAAAAATTATCATAAAGTGGTTCCAAGAACATATGGAATGATTCCACAAAGTGTTGAACCACTCTCGAATCCATCCATGAAATGTAAGGGAAAACAACTTGCAAATCACAATGTCATCAATTATATCAAAATAATTACATTTTTGTAGAAATTGAAAAAGAAAATCCAAAGAAAAAAGTTCACTCTCACCGCCATATGGAAATTTAGAGAAAGATTCAAGATGTTTCTTAGGCATGCTTCCGCTAGGTCTGCCTGAGTTAAAAACACGATCCCAAGCAACTGTATGTGCAATAGCCATGATTAAATTAAAAAATTTAAGAACAAGACTCTACACATGTGATTTATTTGTGCCCTTATTCTTGCACCAATTATGTTGAATCCTAGAAATGTCCTAGCTTAACACATGATGAATTTCCTAGTCAGAGTCCCGATTAGACTCTTTTCTGTTGCATTGGAAATCCTGATTGGTTCAATAGGTCTCCAATTTCCATGTATCCTAATACTAGCCTAAGTTAATCTAGCCTAAACTATCTAATATGTATAATATGAAAAAGGTCTTCAGTTTGGGTACATGTGATAATTGTGACTAACAAATTGAAGGGAAAGGAATAATTTATATGTAATTTATTCCCAAAATAATAATCCCTTAGATGTGACTAAAACCAGGGCTCAGTCAAGCCACAATGGCATTTGATGCTACGCAAGGAGACTTAAAGAATGAAAGAATAAAATGCAAAAAATGCAAATGCAACATATTCCATGTGACAGAAAAGAAATATTATCTTACCCAGGAGAAGGATAGCCTTACTCCTAATCAAGAGATAATTATGTAACAAGAATGTGAAAAAATTGTGTATTATTCTGGGATTAAGATGGACCTGCGAGTCATCAAAATAGTTTGATTATCAACACATTGTTACAGCATACATGTCATGAAATTATTCAAACTTCACACATATACCCAAATTCACTCTTCACATATACACCCAAATTCAAACTTGTAAAATGAATTCACTTCAATGGGGTGAATGTATGAAGGTGGGTTACACTTTCATGAGAAACGCACATGAAAAAACCAAACTTTTGAAAAGTTCGGGAAAACTTTTGAAATTACTTCGGTCGAAATTTTTCTGCCTTTAATCGAACTTATTCCGCCGTTTATGTTGACGGCAATGGTAACCGGATTTTTGGCCGGAGGCAGAAAAACTAGCGTTAAAATTTTGACCAAACGAAAAGTTTGGATGAAATTTGTTCTTATAAATATACTGACCCTCAGACCGCAAGAATATTTCCAGCATTTTTCTATTGTGTGACCATTGGAGAGGGCTTCTGTTGCATGATAGTTGGTGGGTTTTTCTCCTTTTTTCCTTGTTTTTCTACCTTTTGGCTTGTTTTTCTACATTTAAATGCTAATTTCAATTTTTGCAGTGTTTGTAGGGATTCCTCGGCATACTCCTTGTGGCCTCAAAATGCTCATTCAACATGTTCTTCCTCGTCTCGTCCGCTCTGCGTCCTTGCCGTGCTCGACCTTGTCTTGGTTCCAGGTATTCTTAGGAGTGCGATTACATATATTTAGGTATCTTTATGGTTTCAAATATGATATGTTTAAGGTATCTCTGTGTCCTATGGTTTCGAATATGATATGTTTAAGGTATCTCTCTGTCCCAAACCTTAAATTGTAGGAGAATCATCCCACTGATTTTGTTTTATTCTTTACGATCTTGAGGTGTACATTGACATATATCCGTCTATTTGATTTCCTGTGATGAAGTATAGCACAGAAGTAGGACGATGGGGACTCAATATTAAAATAATTTCTCGTTGTTTAAAGTTATTTAGACGTGAATATTGACATCGATCTGTTGAAGTTTGAAACAAGAAACAATGAAATTGGCATCCGGAAACAACATACATGATCCTAGTGAAAATTAAGCACCTACACTAGGGTGGGGCCCACACAGCGTATTTTTAGGTGAATGACTATTTTTAGGTGAATGTCTATTTTTATTATCCCTTAATTTAGATGGACATTAAACCGTAATCTATTCTCAATGTGGACTTGAAAATAGTTAATTGAAGTGGAAAATCAATTAGCTAAGTGAATTTCGAGTTAAGAGGTTGGTTGGTGGGACATGCAGGTTGAATTTAGTTGTAACAGAGTTGGAAGTACAGTGGTGCATGAGTTGTGCAAGTTGTAAATCGGTTTAACTCAGTTAAGTGAGTTAAAGTCAGTTGTGCTAGTTGTAACTATAGATACACTAGTGAGAGATCAAGTGAATTAAATATTAATTAATTCACATGTAGTGATCTCACATGAAACTGATGTTTTTACTATTATTAACTGCATGCATGTCAGTTCCAGTGGAGACCCAGTTGAGATCTAGGTGAAAGGGATGTGTAACTATCATTTGGGATATTAACAAGATACCCAGGTGTAGTTAAAACACCACAGGATGCCCATGATACTCAGCGTAGTTGAGGAAGGCTGAAATTATTTGTGATTAAGGATTGCATTCATCAGGAACTGGGTGAACAAGGCAAGCTGCATAGAGACAATAAATTGGCTAATGGATTTGCCAATTTTTATATGATAGTGTGAGATAATTAACTGATGTACTGAGGGCTCTTGTGAGAAGAGTTTTGCATGTAATTTTTTCATGATTCCTTGTGGAATATACAATATATGATAGAGGGGTTTTGAGCAGTATGCTTTCCCTGGGAATATCTGGTGTTGCGGTTTTGATCTATTCTTCATTCTTATGTAATTGGAGATCGTGTTTTTAATTCTGCAAAGATTTGTAGAAGCGATTCAGTATTTAACTTTAGAATATTGTTAGATCAAGGGAATCCAAGATACACATGCATTTTGTATAATTTCTACACGATCAACTTCACTTGTCAATTTCTGAATGAATTTTCTATATAAATTGTTTTGGACCACTAGTCAATATTTTAATAATTGTTGGCCAATTTAGGTTATTTTCATGTGTCCAAATTGTATAATAATAAATTTAGAAAGGGAAATTGTATAATAATAAATTCAAGTTATTCTCATGTGTCAAAATTGTATAATAATAATTTCCAGATTACATGTTCATGGCTTCCTGAGCACAGTTCCAGACTTTACGTGGGTCATAGTTTTCTTATATTTATTGCATGGGGATCCATGTTTTGGGATTTTCTAGAGCAGTGGATATCTGATTGCCATTCTGAGACGAATATGTGATCCTTTTTAGACTCTACACCTGTTGATCAGTCACATAGTAACTTTATTCATAGTTGGTTCCATACTCATTTGATTTCCCAAGCACTATATATATGTCTTTCAAGATTCAGCACCATATTGAGTAATTTTAGCACATTTTACATATGATATCAGTAGCACCATCTTCAGGCACCATCATGAGCTTCTTCTAGTCACTATGCAAACATTCAGATATTCAACAGTGGATCTCTGATTGACATTCTAAGACAGGATATGTGATCCTTGTTAGATTCCGCACTTGTTGATCATTCATACACGAACTTTCCTCATAGTTGGTTCCCTACTCATTTGATTATGCAGGCACTATATATATGACTTTCATGATTCAACGCCATATTGAGCAATTTTAACACATTTTACATATGATATCAATAGCACCATTTTCAGGAACCATCACGAGCTTCTTCATGTCACTATGAAAACATACAAACATTTAGCAGTGGATCTCTGATTGAAATTCTGAGACCAGATATGTGATCCTTGTAAGATTCCACACATGTTGATCACTCACACAGGAAATTTCATCATAGTTGGTTCCATACTCATTTGATTGCCTAGGCACTATATATATGACTTTCATGATTCAACGCCATATTGAGAAGTTTTAACAAATTTTACATATGATATCAGTAGCACCATCTTCGGGCACCGTCACGAGCTTCTTATAGTCACTATGCAAACATTCTGACATTCACTTAGCATGACGCACTTCTATTTTCATGTTGCTGGCACTTATCTCCCTTTTGAATTTATCTTTAAAACCAAAATCCATACATCCATTCAATTTTATGCTCTATTAAAATCAAAGGAATGATCCAATTTTATTTTAAAATAAGGAGAAAGACAAAAACCTTAATTCATTGTGGGGGCAGTGGGCTCCAATTTGCACTACTATGGCATTTCCATGTCGACTTTTCTGAGTGTGCTTAAAATGTACATCAAATGACAATGACAAAAACGACAGTAATATACTTGTCCTACCATTTCTTGTTTTCCCAACCCCACCAATATCAAAGAATTTTTATCTTTGTTCTTTGCTTTTTCAGTGTGACTTGGTCTTCAGTAAACTAGGTATTAAGAGCAGGTATTTTGCAATTCATTTTAATTTAATTATTTTTTCGTGAATTGAAATATTATTTTAGAATGAGAAATTTTGTATAATAATTTATTAGTTTAAATGATTATTAGATCTGGTTGTAATAATTTGATTTATTTATTGAGAATAGATCCTAGAGTAAAATAAATTTTCCAGATTCATTTACCCACTATGATATATAATTGTTTCAAGAGAGATATGAATAGGTAGCATTGGATCGACCCACAGTTGTTTTTTATCCCAACCGACAGTAATCTAATCAACCAGTACCGAAGGCATAATTATGTTATTGAGTTATATACGTAATTATACAAGCATCATCCCAACAACTTATAGTGTGCTTACTAAACCCCTTTCTTTCAAAGAAGAATATTAAAAATATAATTAAAAAATCCTGGGTGTGGATCCCAAAACCAATCTCTGGTGATGAACATAAAAACATTGTCTCATGTTTATGCCAATCAGGGAAATAAAAGCTGCGCTTCACACCTCGGGGCATGGTCAATGTTATCTTCATCATGGTTGTAATATTTAAAATTTATTTATGTGCAATCTTATTCTCTTTCAATTTTTAAATCCTGCTCAGAAAACCAAAATTTGGATAACATACTGAATCAAAAATTATTCTACCAGGAAAAAAAAGAGTGGGAGTCCCTCAACAAATCAGATTATTGTATCATTACATTGCATTTAAATATAAGGCTTGGGGTTTTTTCTTTTTTCCCTTTTCAAAAAGACTTGGGGTTTTGTCTTTTCTATTTTTTCAAATGGAAGGGTTGAAATAGTTTTTATTTTAATAAGAAATTTACAAAGATGATGTGAAACTTAACATCTAACCACTCCCTCAAAATAAAATGGAACGATTAAAGGAGAAAAAGTGATATTGATAGATATTGTTGTGTAACTAACATCAAACCATTTCCTTTATCCGAAATGGAATGAAGAGCAAGCGTGATATTATAGTTTTTTTGGGTCCTTTACATAGGTAAAAGAAGTATGGATTTTAAAGATAAAAAGATAACTAGAATTTTTATAGGTGTTATGCAACAAATTTTTAATTATATTTTTTATTTTGAGGCCGAGTTCAAGAAGACTATGGCAACAAAAACTTGAAAACTGTAGTGGGTCACATTTCCTTTATCCGAAATATAATGAAGAGCAAGCATGATATTATTGTTTTTTTGGGTCCTTTACATAGGTAAAAGAAGTATGGATTTTAAAGATAAAAATATAACAAGAATTTTTATAGGTGTTTTGTAAATTGATGTTAGATTTTTTTTAATTATATTTTTTAACTTGAGGCCGAGTTCAAGAAGTCTTTAGTAGCAAAGACTCGAAAACTATAATGGGTCCCATTTCCTTTATCCGAAATGGAATGAAGAGAAAGCGTGATATTATTGTTTTTTTGGGTCGTTTACATAGGTAAAATAAGTATGAATTTTAAAGATAAAAATATAACTAGAATTTTTATACATGTTATGTAAATTGATGTCAGAAATTTTTTAATTATATTTTTTAACTTGAGTTTGAGTTCAAGAAGACTTTGGCAGCAAAGACTCGAAAACTGTAATGGATCCCTCCCTGAAAGAATTTTCATTTAGCCAAAAAATTGTGAGTATTCAAGAATATAAACTTTCATTTCCATATTTCCAACAACTTTTGAAACGATCTTAGAATTATGACATACCAATCATTCCATTATTTTAAGCTATAAACATATTAAATGCAATGAAGTTCCATTAACTATATATGCATTACTATAATAGAAAAGCATTAGTGTATGATCTTTATGATATAGAAAATTCCAGAATTAATGTATGATCTTTATGGCAGTACAAGAAGATGTACATGTAATGAGTAATTTAGTTGTCAAGCCTCCCAAAAAATAACAAAACTAAAAAGTGGTAGGAATTCAAAATTATCTTGATGGTCGTATACAAGGATAGTTTGTTTATTATTTATGTAATTTTATTCTAAATTCTAGAATATTTAAAAATTTTGATTTATAAGTGAAGTTAAATAAATAGTTAATTTTTTTAAATATTTATGAGATTCCTAAAATATTTTAAAATCTACATAAAACTACCTTTACAAAAGAGCGTTTTTTTTCCACCTTTGAAATCCTATTGCTTTAGCCAAGAAGAGCAGGGGAAGGCATGCTATTCACCCTTTCATGAAGTGCAGGCACCTATAGAGTCTCATTGCCAAGTCATCCCAATAGCACCATCTAGACACTCAATAGCTCATTGAAATCAAGGCATATCACAGGGTTCTAGTGTCATCATAATAGCATTCTCCATGTGTTTCCTAGTTTATATAATCCATCATTTGTCCATACTATACACATCCATCATCTCACCTGTATCATAAACATATAGTCACCACGAGATGTTCAAATAAAAAATTGAAATCAGAAATTGAAATCTATATAATTTAGAAACCAGATTGAAAAACTATGAGATTATTATCATAATGCTTGACACTTGTATGTAGTTGAAATTAGCGTTCATTATGGGATTGCATATCCAATCAATTTCTACCCGCAATCTATCCTCCTTGACATAATTTTCATTCAACTAAACAACTGTGAGTATTAAAGCATATAAAATTTCATTGCCATATTTCCAGTAGCTTTTGAAATGATCTTAGAATTATGACATACCGATCATTCCATTATTTTAAGCTATAAACATATTAAATGTAATAATTTTCAAACTATATATGCATTACTATAATAGAAAAGAATTCCCACAATGCATTCAAATATATGCGTTAATACTCATTTATACACAATCAAACTTTTCACATCCACATAGTATACTTCATGCACATTCATACTTCTTTTACATTCACCACACTCACTCACTACACCCTTGCACGACATTGAATACCATCCCATGTTGCATTCCATACTCAATCCATTTTGATATATGTATCTTGGCTTACTCTGTATCATTTTCTTCATCATCTTCACTTCCTATAAATTTTACACATCCTCCAGGCATCTATACTTACATCTCTATATCATTGTCTTCATCATCTTCACTTCCTATAAATTTTACACATCCTCCATGCATAGAGACTTACATCTGCTATAATAATTACAATATATCCCATGTCATACCATCCTCCTTGACCAACTTCAAAATTCACTCAACTCTTCAACACATTTGGACACCTTCTTCTTCAATCACCACACATGAGGAATTTACCCTCCCTTCACTGCTCAACAATCCCTAAAGTGCCCTTCCTTTCAGTAATGAACATTCCCTCAGTAAACTCTTCCTTCTCTTAACCAACTCAACATGACGTACTATCATATGAATGCATAAAAAATATTTTGTCACAATTTTGAAATGTCCTAGGCTTCCTTCCTTTACCATACCCCTACCTGGGTATCACTTCACATACATGCATTCATATGTCATCGCATACATATCAATTGAGATATTGAAGCATAACTCAAGGAATTATTACCCAATTCCTTTCAGCTCACATGTTATATTGGCATGAACAATTCATACATGTACCATTTCCATCAATATATCTAATGTTACCTGATCAGCTAATGCCTCTTTGATGATCAATGGAAAATGGACATACGTTTTCATGAAGTTGAATATTTTTTTCTAAATTCCATTCCTACACCATTATATAATAACTTAGAGTATATAGATTTTTTGACTCTAAAAAGGTTTGAATAATTTTATCATTTCGTTGGTTGAAAATTTGATATCACATTGTAATGAAAATACTACCAACCACTGAATCGATAACCTTCAATTTGCAAGGTCGATTGTGCTTGGAATTGACAAATTCGACTACCTACTAAATTGATAGGCCTTCACCCAATAGGTTCGATTGCATTTTGAATTGACAAAGTCGAATAAGTACCCCACTAATGACGACTTAAATAACATAATCCACTAACAAGCCAACAAATTTTGGTACTTGTTACATTTTTTCATCCTCATAGTCACCAAGTTGAGAAGTATTCAGTGCTATGCCAAGCCATACTGTTCTTCTGCTTTTAATTTTTGACAGAAAAAATCAGAATTAACTATGCAATTCAAAAAAAAATTACAATTAAGATCTATTATTTTGTTGTTAAAAAATTGCATTTATATGTATGCATATTTGTTTTTGTTAAATTGTTCTGATTTTTGTTAAATTGTTAAATTTTTTTGTTTTAATTGAACTTTGTTAAATTGTTAAATTACATATTTAAAACCGAGAATTAACTTTTATTACTCTGCATATTTAATTCACCAACTGTTGTTTAAATTTTTTACCATCAAATAGTGGCATTTTTCCTGTCATATCGTCTAGACCATACTTCTATTTACAATGCCTAAATTTACACAATTGACATACAATACAACTTTTCATTTTCTTCTGCTTATCATCCCTTTAAAAATTTCTTTGGACTCTGAGAAATACTAGAATTTGACATAGTTAATGTCCATTTCATAGAAGATAAAATTTTCATGATATTCAATATAATCATTTTCCTTGTAACCTTCCTCTTCTACATTCTAGGCTTGCAAGATTTCTGGACCCTCCTCTTTGGTGACAACTCCATTTTTTTGGAAGCTTTGCTATCCTGTCAGAATTGTAGGCACAAACCTAGATTCTCATTAGTTGTATCAATGGGTGACTGTAAAATTCCATCCTCTCCCTCAGGAAACTCATCACCTTCTCTGCCCAACAAAACCATTGGCATTGTTGACATCAACAATGCCACCAACTACATATGTATCATCGTTTTGTGTAACATCTGTCTTGTTCTTTTAAACATCTTCCATTGATTTAAACTTTAGTTTTGGCTGCATTGTTTCTTTGGAATGCCTTACTCCCAGCTCTTGTATTTCATGGCCTAAGCGCAACATCACATTCTCTGTTATCATTGGTATAATTGTAACACAATATTGCGAGTTTATGGTTTCAACTTTGTCATCATCATCTTGTCAATGTTTAAAAACCATGTCTTTAGTGGATGGTGCATTCAAGAAGTGATCAATACTATTTTTCTCAAAATCTGAGTACAAAATATGTTCCGCCCAACCTCGTTACTTACTTGAGAAATAAGACCTCTAACAAACCCAATTCAAGTTTGGGAAGGGATATATGAAAATTATCATAAACTGTTTAGTTATTAAAACATAGTATTTATGATTTTCCTTTGATCTGACTCTGTTTTGCTGAAAGCACAAATCCAAATTCATTTGGGAATTAGGTTTGATGTGGAATTTTTCTTTTAGATTTGCAATACCTTCTTCAACAATGCTATCAGTGTTGTTCTTCTTGAATTATGGGCATAAAAAATCACTTAGTATAGCATCAAAATTATTATCATGATTTGGGACATCATCTTCCACATTGTCTCTTTGATCTGGTGAGCTCCAATGTTCTGAAGGAGGTTGATTGGATTTTCGTTAAGGATTTCCAATAGCCCCTATCCTTTTTAACAAAAAGGATGCTTTCAAAATCACGTTTCATGCTAGTCTCTTTTTCCTTGCTCTAAGGCAGCAAGCTCTTCATCACACTTAGGAGACACATTTGGAAAATCTTGGTGGTTCCCCCACTTCTTGTGTTCCACTTTTTATGATTGATTCAATAATGTCAAAAAAGTCTAGTAGGTTATAATCAATAAAATACCAGGTTTGTGTCTATCACCTCATAGGGGTCCACTATCACCTCACCATCCATAATGGCTAGGATACATTGTTACTTATTTTCATTGGCAGTAAACTTTTATAAATTTTTTAGCTAAAAGTATGGACATTCCTAGTGTTTTTGGAAACCATGTACATGCCATTTCTCCCATAAAATTTAAGGAATTTGCAATAAATGTTCATTTAATATTTTTTTTATTTTTATTTTTATTTTTTATTTTTTTCTATTTTTTTTTCAGGGATAAAAAATCCCACTAAACATGGTTGAAAAATGGACATTATGCATAGATTTTTCTTGTTATTCCAATTCAGGGAAAGCGGCGATTACATATGTGCTATGCAATATTGCAACTAACAAAGTCCTCCAAAGGAAAATTAATATACCTGGAAGAACAACAAACAATGAAGCATATTATATTGCATTGACAGAAGGATTGGGAACAACTAGGGAGTATGGATCCAATGGAATTGTAGTTTTCACCAATTCTGAACTTGTGTGCAACCAGTTGAAAGACATATACCAAGTTAAGAAGGAGAGGATAAAACAAATACATGGAAAAGCAAACAATATTGTTAGACAATTTCAATCATTTAGTATAAGGCATTGTGCAAATGCTAATAAGATGTCCAGTGACCTATTGTATGGGGCAATGCCAATTCAAGATTCATATGTCAAAAATGAATTAGTGTTGAGACACTCTCCATCAAAATTTATTGATGGAAAATGTAAGATATCTTTGATATGTGTGTGTTTTTTAGTTATAAATGTGTCATTTTTAATGACCATGTGTTTTTTCAATTATATGCCAAGTGTGCTCCCACCATGTAAGCACAACTTGGTGAACTTCATGTTTTAGAAAAAATTGTATTTAATTTTCAAAATGTGCATGACTTCAAAATTTTTTTGTTTAAATAATCAAGTGAGTTTTACACATAAATTTGTGCTTTGAAAGTTTTGTGTTTACATAATTTGTGTTCAAGTTGTGATCCAACATTTGTGTAAATTACATCAAATTTTTAAATTCTTTTGATTTTTTTTTTAAATAGTAATTTTAAAAAGAATTGTAAATGTGTGAGGTAACTTTTTAAACATCATGTATCTATGTATTTGTATATATCCATATATATCATGGATGATCATTTTCCACGTGATTCTTCGAGGCTTTAAACATCATATATATATATATATATATATATATATATATATCATGGAGGATGATCATTTTCCACATGATTCTTCAAGGCTTTATATATATATATATATATATATATATATATATATATATATATATATCATGGAGAGATACTCCATTTTCACGTGATTTTCAAAGTAGAACATCAATAGAGTCCCATGCCTCTACGAGAGAGGGGGATCATGGATCGGGGGATGTCCATGATGTTTATGGTATTTATATTAAATGTGCAAGTTTTTAAATGACATTTGAATATATAATATTATCCCCATACATACATGTATACATATGGAGTTGATTTTTTATTGAATATATAATCTTATCCCCATACATACATGTATACATATAGAATTGATTTTTTATCAATTTAGTGAGTTAAATTAATTTTTAATAAATTTTATTTGTTAGGAGTTTGGAGGAAAATAGTATCTACTCAATCAATGGAGCATAGTTATGGTTCACACAATCGTTGTATGGTTCACGCAATCTACTCAATTATATGTATATATGTATATTTGAATTGATTAGAAATTCATATTTTTTTATGAAGCTTCACTCTCGTTGAGTGAGGGTGGTGGTGGTGGTACACATTCCCCTGGTGGCCAACCAATAGGTGGTGGCCAATCGCGTGAGGGTGGTGGTACACATTCCCCCGGTGGCAATAAATGGGTGGTCATGCTGGTTCTCAACCATCTCTAGGTGGGCATGATGCTCCTTAGCCATTTCGAGGTGGCCATTAATTTGAATATTATTATCATTCAATTATTAATTTGTTAAAAAATTCTATATAATTTTTTTTAATGGTTAAAAAAAAAATTGTACAATTTTTTTGACATGTTTTTTTATTTATACATAATTTTATATATTGATGCAGAGGGTGAAATGTTTCTCGAAAAAGACGTAGGCCATATCTCGTAATTCAAGAAGAAGGTTATACACCAACCACGACTTATCTATATAAAAATCTTGATTATTTATGTTGGGAAAAAAACATCCAACAATGCATATTACAAAAGTGCGAACATATTTATTCAAAATTGAGGAAAGATCTTGTGTCTTTGAAACTCACTGCAGAGAGACAAGAAAGCTTACAAATAGTTACACACTCTCTAAGCACACTTGTAGATGTTCACAAAAATCTTGGGCCAACCACTGATACTTTTTTAGAAGTGATGAGGAAAAGAAAGGAAGCAATAACCGGTCCTGATACACAGGATAATGTTAAAAACAAATTTACAAAAGAAATGGAAAAAACTATGTTTAATTTCAAAGAAGGGTTGAAAAGAAAGACGTTGAAGGTGAAATATTTCAAGCCCACTAATATAGCCTGCCATTTGTATGATAAGCACCTTGTAGCCTATGGAAGAATACCATGGAATGATGGGGTTCCTATTTATTTGAAAAATTATTTTATGTAGAATTATTTTTGGGAATGAAACCCAATAATAATGACCTTCCTTCTGATTTTTTTGGTCCTGGGAAAGGTCAATTATATGATCGTAAGGGCGCTAAGCATGATACTGAGTTGCCTTGCCCTGAGCCACCTTTGGTAAGTCGACCTCCTTGTGTGGAAACTTTGCGGTCAAATATGGATGCCACTTATCAAATTAGTCGAGAAGCAAGGGATGCCATCATAAACAACATTTAGACTGGACTTGGTGGAATTGATATTGGTCTGAATCGACAAAGAGCATGAGATAATGCACGTGTTAATTTTGTGTATAATACAGATCATGAGATAGACAACATGAGTATTGAAAAGCTTCGCACATATGCAAAACATTGTCACAATGGTTGGCAAGACTTAATTCTTCACAAGGAAGAGAGCGTGTGATCGATATGTGTTAATGGTTAGGGTGGATATTTTAATACTTAATATATATATATATATATATATATATATATATATATATATATATATATATATATATATATATATATGTTTCTCAGTATGTGTTATTCTAACATAAATGTATCATATTTTCACCATTTGTAGTTTATACGCATGTTGAATTTTGATAATATCACAGTCTAAGGTTCAGGTTCTGTCAATCCAAAAGATATGTTGGGAAATGGTAGTGTTTTTTAAGAGTTCATGATGTTGATGTACAATTATTATTATATTATTATATCGAACTATCATGATGTCTATATTTTTAAAAGAAATAATTATTTGTAAACATGTATATAATTAAATGTTAACAAATTCCGCTTCCGTTCGATGTTTTCACAATGGAGCCACCCTCTTCTTCTATGTTAGGAGATGTGCCAAATAATGACCATCACAAGTATTCAATTTTTCACTTATGTTTCAAGTTATAAATTGAAGGGCAAGTTTAATTAAAAAATGAGATAGATCTTGAGTTATTTTACAGTTTTAAAATTTTCGAATTTTAGGTTTGTGGAGATTCTTTTTGTTCTCAAGGACTTTAGCGATGGAGTAGATAATGGGGATAGGAACATCCAAATAATTTGAAGAAGTTGTCTAACATTTTTTTTAATATTATTGCATTAGTTTATGAATTTTCATTTAAATTTTTAAATTTTTTAATATATATATATATATATATATATATATTGTATAGTTTATCCTGGAGGATGCATTGATGCAGGGCCAACACGGGACAATGGAAGGGGAACTACATGAGGTATTGCATGATTTTTTTTTTTTTTTTCATTTTGTTTTTTTATTGAAGTTCAAAATTCTACACACACACACACACACACACACATATATGCAATTAGGGCCAACACAGGACAATGGAGGGGGAACTACATGAGGTATTGCATGAAATTTTTATTTTTATTTTTTATTTTTATTTTTTTATGAAGTTCTACATTCTCATTCGATTTTAAAACGTTTAATTTTAATTTTAATACATTTACATAAATTTCTTGTACATGTGTATATATATGCAATTACACGTTGTGTAGGTTCCCCATTCTTCAAATGATAACACAAGGAGGTTGCTGGAAAATACATTGCAGCCAAATTATCTATTTAATTGATACACACAACATTTTATTTAATCTAGTTTTTTTTATAGTACATGTTATATTTACTTTTCTATATAACTTTATACTTGTAACACTTATATATTGTTATATTTACTTTTATTGAATGATATAAATTTTAAAAATATTTTACATTTTGGATAGTTGAACTACATTTACTTTTAGAATGATTTTAAATTTTGGATAGTTGTTACATTTGGCATGTGATCACATGTTGTTATAATGTTAACTTAGATGATCTTAGATTATGTTTTGTTTTTAAAACTTGTTGTTTTGTCACTTGTTATTCAAAATGAATCTAGATTGAAATTGCAAATTACAAAACACATGTGGTATATGTTATGCATTTGAACATGTGTGAATGTTATATAATTAGGTGTAAATGTCTATTAAAGGTGATATTTAGGTACATTTTGCATGATCATGTGTCATTTAAAACAATCATATATGGTTTTACATATTTAAGTTCATGAATATGTAACAATGATTGAAGTACATTTGCATTTATTTGTTACATTTTGCATACATGATCACATGTTGTTATAATGTTAACTTAGATTCAATCTTAGATTATGTTTTGTTTTTAAAAATCAAGTTGTTTTGTCATTTGTTATTTAAAATGAATCTAGATTAAAATTGAAAATTACAAAACATATGTGGTACATGTTATGCATTTGAACATGTATGAATGTTATATAATTATGATGTCTATTAAAAGTGATATTTAGGTACATTTTTCATGATCATGTTTCATTTAAAACAATCATAGATGGTTTTACATATTTAAATTCATGAATATGTAACAATGATTGAAGTACATTTGCATTTAGTTGTTACATTTTACATACATGATCGCATGTTGTTATATAATGTCAACTTAGATGATCTTAGATTATGTTTTGTTTTTAAAACTCAAGTTGTTTTGTCACTTGTTATTTAAAATGAATCTAGATTGAAATTGAAAATTACAAAAAACATGTGGTACATGTTATGCATTTGAACACATGTGAATGTTATATCATTAGGATGTAGATATTAAATGTGATATTTAGGTACATTTTACATGATCATGTGTTATTTAAAACAATCATAGATGGTTTTACATATTTAAGTTCATGAATATGTAACAATGATTGAAGTACATTTGCATTTAGTTTTTACATTTTTCATGTGATCACATGTTGTTATAATGTTAACATAGATGATCTTAGATTATGTTTGGTTTTTAAAGTTTGTTGTTTTGTTACTTGTTATTTAAAATGAATCTAGATTGAAATTGCAAATTACAAAATACATGTGGTACATGTTATGCATTTGAACAATGTGTGAATTTGTTATATAATTATGTGTAGATGTCTATTAAAGGTGATAGTTAAATTTTAATATAAAGTTGTAAATGAACATGTGCATAAACATATAAGTTATAAAACATGACCATGTACAATTTGCATGGTGTGAGTGTGGTTTGATGCTTTTAAAGGTTAAATACATATATTTAAGTTCATGAATATGTAGCAACGAAAGAACATTTGCATTTAATTCATACCTTTTGCATTTGAAATCATTCTTATAATGTTAATATACAATACATATAGATACATCTAAAAAAAATCATAAAATTCTAGGTGTACATAGATGTGTCTAAAACAATCATAAAATTTTAAAATTGCATTAAAAAATATGGTATACAACATTTTTCATTAATGTACATAGAAAGGCTACTATGGATGTCAGTTGATAGTAAAATTTTAATATAATAAACTGGAAATTACAAAACACGGTACACATTTTGCATTTGAATGAATATTATAATTCTCTTTATATGTATAAAACAATCATAACTTAAAGTTTGCATTATATCAAATATGCTAGATACATACATTTTGCAATAATGACATAAAATAAATTAGCTCATACTAGAGAATATATGAAATTGTTTAAGACCAGAGAATGTATGTATGTGTACATGTATAAATTACTTGTTGTGTGCATGTGCAAACACAATATCAATATAGTAAAATCCTCAATACACTTGTACATAACAGAAAATATACATATAACTTCAAATATCTTAATACATTATTACGAATGCACAAAAATAAAGGCTAACAATTTCTACTTGAGTTCTATAAGTTCTCAAAGATGAATCCAAGGAGAAGAAATTATTGGGAAGTTCAATAAAAAAATTTCTAACGGAATGTTGGGTGTGTTTTATATTCTTTTCACGAATAGTCGCCTGTGCGCGGGAGGGGGGGGGGTGGGAAGGGCAACAACCCCCCCAGTCCAGGAGTTCGCAGGGGGCAGGCAGCGCCTCGAGAAATTTTTTTTGGGACCCTATTTCATGTGGGAAGACCCGCCTAAGGTTTTGTGCATGGGTTTGCACAATGTTTTGGGGCATGATGGTTTTCGACCCCTGGCATTTTGTAGATCCGATCAAGGGAACTACAGTTATGTTCTAATCTAGGGTTAATGGATTGGGGCTTATGATTGCTTCGAAATGTGTATATATGTGTTGTAACACTAAAAGGAACATAATGAAAAATCAAGCTGGTAGTCCCCATATTGGATCCAGGGGAAAAGTCTTTGTGTATATCTGTTTTATGTTTTATGCTCTCACTATTGTTTATTTTTTGTTTTTAAGAATTCGTTTGCAGATAATTTTTGTACAGGGTTAAAACCTACATGGATTTCCATCCTCAATGTTCCGTTCATGGTCAAATTTTGACATTTTCCATTTCTTAACTTTCAATTTTTTCTTTGATTGAAATTTTATCAACTTTATGCGCGCTTCACACACCAAGTGACTATATTGACAAATTCTGACATCAGATTCATATTCTTGAAAGTAAACAATATTCTAACTTTGATGAGTTTGTTGGAAAAAATAACCTTTCAGTATAATAGACCCTCTTCCATATATAAACTCGTTATCATTCTAGTCTTCCAATTATTTCATCTTTCATTCAGTGCAACACATCAAATAATAATTGAAATTTTCTACGTTGTTAGCAAGTGCAACTACAACAAAAACATCTCCTGCACAATAAAACACATACATAAATTTAGATAATAATTAACATGAAAAATTAACTTTAAAATTAACATGTGTACTTGATTTTATTATCTATTTCTAGATCTCTATCATTTGAAAGAAATTGAAATGTTACCTTCTCTAACAATATCAGAAACTCGATCACCTTTAGATGATACTATAGTCTCCTCTGATCGCATCTCTTCAAAGTTTGCAACAAAAATTTTCCCTTTGTATTTAGTTATGTATGTTGCCAATATTTTACATACATATTATTTTCACAAACATCATTGGATTCTGTGTCATCTATGCAAACATGAAAAAAACAAGAATATCTTCTTTTATCAAATGCAAACACATTTTGGTACTTCTTTGTTTTAATTCATTGCAATTTTTGAGTCCCTTTTATTGTTTCAGCGTTATTTCCAATCGATCTATCTACATCTTGGACCCCAATATGCCAAAAAAACCTATATGGAAATTCAAACAAGAATATAAATATGTTATTTAAAATACAATTTATATGTGATCAAAGATAACCATTATGATAAATAATGTTTAAAATTTGAAAATTAATAAAAATTAGATCATATATATATATATATATATGTATATATATATATATATATATATATATATATATATATATATATATATATATATATATGTATATATATATATGAAAGTTAATTTGTATATATGTACGTGTACCTTCGTACTTCCCTTGACCAATTAGTCTCATGGCTTAGTGCAATGATGCACCATTGAAAAACTTGTTCAGTTGAGACAAGTCGGTCTGCAGAGTGGTCCATTTGATATCTTCGAAGTGCTTATTTTATACATGCCCCTGCACTATCATGTTCTCATTTTCCATGACCAGTCTTAAAGAAATTCCAACAATGTTTAATGCGGGTTTTCATATGAAGACGACACAACCAAAATATTGATCGTGAAGATTTGAATTGACCTAAGCATCCATCTGACCATATCCAATGT
This sequence comes from Pinus albicaulis, assembly GCA_034641835.2. Lineage (NCBI taxonomy): Eukaryota > Viridiplantae > Streptophyta > Pinopsida > Pinales > Pinaceae > Pinus > Pinus albicaulis. Next base: position 115,479,436 of record CM076577.1, on the reverse strand, counting down.
TCATTGAATTTTATTCCACGACCTTTCAATGAGTCATAAATCTTATCAAAACAATGTTGTACAAAATTTGTATCATGTGTACAATCATCGCTGATATAAAAATGATATTCTTTAATAGCATTTCAATTTTCACTGGTGCTTTCTATATGATCAACATTTTTTTCAACGTGCCTATATAAAATATGGAAAAGCATAGAGACTTGGTTATAATGATAGTATTCACTCTGTATTTCATTTTGTGCAACAAATGTGTAATTCTCTACAAAATCAACTATTGAAAAAATGGTCCCTGGTGGAAAAAATTCACGGGATTTTTTGTATTGCAAGTCCTGCCATCGAGCTCTATGGGAATGCTTGGTGTATTTATAAATTTATTCCTCAAACTTTCTAAAAAAATCTATCAAAAAAATTTATTCTTCTTGTAAATCAATCATTTTAGCACTTGTAGTACTACTTGAACCAATCGATGTATGAATATATTCATATCTCTTCCATTTCACTTTTATGTTAGACAATGTTTGATCATTTATATCAATAGGATATTCGTTGTGAAATAAAGTCAAATTTCCACAATGATCGCGTTTTTTACCACCAACACTTTTCTTTTGGTAAAATAATTCATGGTTTTCTCTTGCACATTTGGGATATGAAATCATGGATAGTGGAAGGAGGAGGTGATTTTTTCCAAAATGTTTTACCAAAATTAAGGAATGTGTCATAATATAACCGAAACACATGATAACGACAACAACAAGTGTCGCGTACATTGATAGGTAACATACCATGGTTTTTGTTGCACAAAAGCACTGGTTAAGAATTAATTCCACGATTCTCTTCTATTTAAATTATTGAAAAAATCTATCCGAGTGGTTTCCAAGATATGATTTTCATGTTCTTAGTACTGATTTCGTGTTATTCTTCACCGCATCACATCCCTTGCTTTTGGTGAAACACGTGAATTTCTCATCCAATATTCATAAATTATATTTTTTACATCTTCTCCAAGTCTATCTTTATATGTTTGCCTACAAATAACTGTCCAACAAGTGAGCTCATCATTTACATCTATTTGCAACTGAAATTTCTGAGGTTTGTGCAATATTTTTCGTGAGGTACCTAATGCTTGTGCCATAGATTTTTCCAAATGATTATCTTTAGTACTTGATGATACCATTGCCATTTGTATTGCTCTATGTGCATCTAAATCAATTTTCTTCCTAGATATTCCAATTGACTTTAGAGCACTATTTATATTTTGTACCACATTTTCCTTCATTTTTTTTAATCTTTCGTTTATTTTCAAATACCTAATTGAATCATATTTTATTTTAATTTCTTTGATGTTAAGAGAATTCTCAAAATTTGGGCTTGAACTACCACATTTTCTTTCTTCCAAAAGAAAAAATCGAACTTTCTATTAAGTATATATAAGGTTACATAGTATATGCACTTGGCATTCAATGAACCACATGTTTTCCCCTTTTTAAGTAGGATAAAAAAGGAAGAAACATGGAGTTTTAGCTGTATAGAAGAAATTTTTTTGACCATTTCCCCCAGCCTTTTAAAAAATTACAGTGAGTATGCGCCTATTTCGGCCCCCGGGCTTCCTTTTTTAGGGAAAAATCACCCTAAACAGGGGTCAAAAGCAGGCCCGATGCTGAGTTTTTTCCAAAATAAACATCTGGGTGGTAGACACCCTTCCAGATGTAAAGAGTTTAAGATATAGACAAAAAACCCCCACGTTTTCTCCCAGATCTCCTCTTAAGAGGAAAACAATCAGAAACAAAGATTGGTGGGGTTAAAAGTATACATAAAAACCATTTGATCAAATACACATAAATTTGAAACATATAGTTTGGAACCAAAAAACCATAAACATAAAAAAAAAACAAAACTGGATAGAGAATCATTTTAGAGAGAAAAAGGAGGATGTTCCAAGATCTAAACCAGATCTCCATCAAACTCTTTTGCTACCCAAATCCCCATAGCTTGCTGTACGCCCTCCTTAGAAAGGAGGTCTGCATCACTGTTACATTCCCTGTAAATATGAAAAGCATAGATTTGATTAAATAATGATTTTAAGACCAGGACCTCTTCTAATAAAGGAATCAGAATATAGTTGAGTCATATTTGTGTTCCATTAAACCATTTTATGATATTCATTGAATCCCCAAAGATCTGTGCTTCTCTCAACTCAAGAAAAGAGAGCCAACATAGAATAAGATGTAGGGCTTTGAGTTTTGCAAAATTATTTGTTCTAGGTCCAAGGACGAAAAAAAATTTGTGGATATTTCCAGAAGGGAGGTGTATAGTGAACCCTGCCCCACACCTTTTTTGTGGGTCAGAGGCCCTATCAAAGTAGGCCAACAGGATGTCTCCCCTAATCTCTTCCATATTGATGATTCTGGCTTGTTGAGAAAGAACTACCACATTTTCATCTTTGAAGAACATATCAATAATGCGCTTATCACGATATTGTATTACATGGTCAACTTTTTTATCTCCATATGTGTCAGTGTCAACATTTTCTAAAATCTCATCATCGATATTGATTTCATTTGTACATATGAGAATTAAATGTACAAAATGAGTTTAAATATTCAATAAATAATTAAATTAAAAAATAGCGTTTGAATGAAATTGAAAAATTAATAAAAATGTATAATTTAAATAATACACATGACATATATATACATACCTGGTGATTCAATTTGTTCACTTGAATTTCTTTCAACATTTTCAACATCTTCAATCATTGGTTCATTATATTTTTCACTTTCTCTTTCAACATTTTATATCTCATCATCAATGTTATGAGGAATATCTCTCTCTATTTACATTGCAAAATATTTTTCAAATTAGTTCATCAAATAAAAATTAAGTTTCACAATACACTAGTTAAATTTTAAATATCATTTATAATATTTACATTTACATACCTGCTTTAACTTCTAGTTGAGGTTGATTTCTGTTTCAATATTTGAGAGTTCTTCTCTCATTTTTTTGCGATATTCTCTCTCGTATTCTCTACGAGCCTCGAGGTTTCTTGTTCGATCATATTTTATCTTTCAATTTCTTTGATTTCTCATGATAATTTAGTATGAAGCTCAAAAAATTTCCTTCAAAATCCTGCAAAAAAAACTCTCTATCAAAATTTAGACAAAAATTCACTTCAAAATATCATCACAAAATATTTAATTTAAAAAAAATTCACTTTAAAAATTTTGCACAAAATACATACTTCAACCCAAAAAACTTACTTCAAAAAAAAAATCGCTTTAAAAATTCCGCCTAAAAAATATCTTTTAAAAATGAAGCTCAAAAGATTTCCTTCAAAGTCCTGCAAAAAAATCTCACATTAAAAATTTAGACAAAAAATCACTTTAAAATATCATTATAAAAGATTTACTTCAACCGAAAACACTTACTCTAAAAAAATGCCACTTTAAAAAATACACCAAAAAAATGTCCCTTGAAAATTCAGCCCAAAAAATTTCCTTTGAAAATTCAGCCCAAAAAGTTTCATTTGAAAATTCAGCCCAAAAAATTTCCTTTGCAAATTCAGCAAAAAAAAATTCTTTTGAAAATTCAGCCAAAAAAATTTTCTTTGCAAATTCAGTCGAAATGAAGAAATGCGTGAAAAATAATGTTTCCATTTCCGGTTATTTATAGAGTTGCTAAATTTGTTTTTTTTTGGAGGGGCTTTATTGAATTTTATCCGGCCGACGAAATTTGCAATAAAAAATTTGGTCAAACTTTTATTAAAAGTTCGACCGAACTTTGTTTATTGTTAAAATTAACGGAACGATGCGCCGATAAAAGTTTGGCCAAACTACAACAAAAGTTCGAACGAACTAAAACGTGTGCAACTACGCTACAGTGCGTCTCTGAACACATTTCTTCAACTTTGAAATGGTTAAAATCCATCAAATTTTATCAATTAACTTTCGAAACCCAGACTAGAATTTGCAGAATTCAATCTACTTTCATCAGATATAACTTTAATTGAATTCCATAGATATTTACTAATTTTAATTAATTTTCTAATAAAATGGGTACAAAAAATTTCTGAAGGGCATTATGATTTAGTGAAATCAAAATTCTATATCTCCCAAAAAATTATGTATCTCCCAAAATACACTGTAAAAAAAATTGAAAAATTTATGGTGCATTACATTGATCCATCGTCTATAATGGGTAGTTTTTAGATTTTTAGTTTACATCTAATATGTTGAGAAACTTGATGCCGAACGAAACATATTCAACATTTGCAGTTTTTTCATATTGGTTCAGTTCAAAAAATTCTAGTAATTATGATATGCATCAGTTAGTTTTATAAATATAATGATACCAAAGTAGAATATATATTGATTGTTGCAACACATTTTTTTTCTCAAAAAAACCAAGTTATTAAAGAAAGCATCAACGCTACTCAACATGACTTTTTATGAATCATTTGATTGTTAAATAACACACACTCAAATAATTGTTAAGTTGACATATCAAAAGTGAATAATTTTTTTTCAAAAAATAAGTAATAGAAAGCTAATAAAATTTGTGACAAGTTTTATTTTTATCATAAAATAAAATTCTAAATAGAAAAATTGTTTTGGCTTGCAGAAAGTTGAAGAACTTTTAAAAATGATATATATTTTTTTTTTCTCAAAAAAAAAGTAAAAAGTGTAACCCAACTTCACATTTTCAATGAGATTTATATTAAACTAAAAAAATATTTCTTTTAATCTAACATAAAATGGCACAAGGAAAGTTCATGATTGACTAATAAATAGTTATGAGGAGTTATAAGCAAGCCTCCATGAATCCTTTATGGATTCTGACTCTAACCTTGTCTAGTTTTGCAGAAGATAACTTACAGTGGACAACATTTAGTACAAAACACTTTATTTTAACAATGGTGCTAAAATCAATCATGAATATTCTACTTGTTATAGGATTTAAATCAGATTGAAAATATAATGAAGAAATAATAGTAAAGTTACAATTCTAATACAATAATGCAAAAATAAATGAAACTTTTCATTGCGCTGAGAGGCGCATTCTACAACCCAGTATGACCCCGATGTGTAAGTATGTCGGAAGCCAAAAAAAAAATGTCGGCTTGAACAATAGCTTACATAAACATATAAATGAACAATTAAAAATTTATTAAAATAAATTTAAACGATATAAACTTAAAATATGAAGAGTTTACTAACACTTAAAAAAGAGATATGGTAAATAAATAAAATATGGTAAATACGTAAAAATATAAATAAACCATATGTATGGTAAATAAATAAAACCTGTTCTTATGGAGGTATGGTAAATAAATAAAAATATAAATAAACTAGAGGTATGGTAAATAAATAAAACCCATTTTTATATTTACTCAATAAACCACTTTATATTTACAAAAACTCAAAAACAGGTTTTATGTAGGTGAAGCCTATGGGACAAATTATTATTAATACCATGGGCCAAATACCATGGAACAAATGATTAATAATACCATGGGAAAATACCATGGGCCAAATAATATATTTATAAAATAGGTATGGTAAATAAGTAAATATAAAAGAGGTATAAAGAGGTAAGGTAAATAAATAAAAATATATCAAATACGATTAGAAATCAATATATAATTATATATGAAGTATAAGGGTCAAATACCATGGACCAAATTATTATTAATACCATGCAAAAAAAAATATTATTAACCCTAACATTAATATTAAAATATTAATATGTTTAGATTAATACAATATTAAATTTATTATATTGTAATATATATTAATATATCATGATATATGATAGAGGTGAAGAAATAGGGGGAGTGACAAGGGAGATATGGAGATAAATTGAAGGAGAAGGGAGAAGAGGAATGGAGAGAGAGAGAGTGAGAAGAGTGAGAGAGTTAGAGAAGGGTAAGATAGGGAGAGGGAGACATAAAGATGGAGGGAGAAGGAGAGAGGATTGGAGGGTAGAGAGTGAGAGAGAGAGAAAGAAGGGGGAAGGGAGGGGGAGGTAGGAGAGAAATGGAGAGATAGAAAGGATGAGAGGTGGAGGAGAGGAGGAGGGATAGAGAGATGGAGCTGGAGGCAGAGTGAGGAAAGGAAGAAGAAATACATAGAGAGGGAGTGACAAGGGAGAGATGGAGAGAGAGTGTGTATTCTTATGGGTGGGATAAAGATACATAGGAGTGATCGAGACAAGGGGGAGAGAAGGAGAAAGGAGGAGTGATGGAGACAAGGGGGGAGAGAAGGATAAAGGGATATAAATAGTAAGATAGTTGGAGAGTGAGATAGAGTGATGGGGGAAGACAGAGGATTGGAGGACAGAGAGAGAGAGAGAAAGAAAGAGAGTTGGGGGGTCAAATAGAAGGAGGTGAGAGGGGAATGATGAGAGAGAGGAAGAGAGGATTGTAGGAGAGAGGGAGAGAGAGAGAGAGAGAGAGAGAGATAGAGATGGGGGAAGATAAAGGGAGGTAGGAGATAAAGGGAGAGAGAGGAAGGAAAAGGGAGGGGACTTGAAAGAGAGGAGGAGAGAGGGAGGGATTGAGAGATGGAGAGAGAGAGAGATGGGGGAAGAGAAAGGGAGGTAGGAGAGAAAGGGAGTGAGAGGAAGGAAATGAGAGGGGAATTGAAAGAGAGGAGGAGATAGGGGAGGAGAGAAGGAGGGATAGAAATATGGATTTGGAGGGGGAGAGAGGGAGGTATTGAGAGATGGATCTGGATGAGGAGAGAGGGAGGGAAGAATAAATACATAGAGAGTGAGTTGCAAAGGATCCATGCTTGATAGTTTGAGCCAGTTGGGATTTCCACACAATCTTCCATAGGATCAACAAAGAAAAGATGAAGATTCTCTTATTTTTGGCCCTCCATGTCTGGTAGATTGTCGGCTTCCAAGGCTTCAGCTTTGAGGGGTATACCTTCAGAAAGTTGCTTGGAAGCTTCATTATTCTTAACAAAAAAGGAAGAAGATTCTTCTTGAGAAGATGGTATATCCTTAGTAGGACAGTCTTCTATTTGTTTCTCTCCCTCTTCTTCATCATCATATGAACTGGAGGACTCATCATATTTAACAGTGTTGTCCTCTTGCAGCCCTGGTATGCTTGGAATCAGTGGGATGAATTTTGTGAAGAGGTTATTATATTCTTGAGTAGGGGTGTATTCAATGGTTTCCTCTTGCTCAAAAATTTCTTCATTGCTCTTCTCTTCACCTTCTGAGTTGAAAGGCTGCTAATTTCCAATCATGTGAAAGCCATTTATGATGGATCGAAATGGATGATTGCAGGTTTCAAGCTGACGATGGTGAAACTCATAACACCAATCAAATGCTGGTTGCCCTGCATGATTAGTTTCTGCTTGGAAATCATCATCATCATCAGACTGATTACAGTTTGAAAATTTATCTAAATAAACATTTTCATCAGTCAAACATATTTGGATATCAATTTTCTTTTCTTCTAACTGGTCTACAAAATAATTTTCTAAATTTGTACAACAAAGTTCTCTATGCGAATGGGCAAGAGTGTTTGTTTTGCAGAAAGTTTCAGAGAGCGACTGTTTATAAATAGTCTGATCTATCTCTTTTTCTGTCAAAGGGGAAGATGTTTCTATGTTCCTTTGAACATGAGTACAACAGTTCTCTGTCTCTTGTGAAGACTAATTTCGAGGCTGGATGTCTTCTTGAGCCTCAGCTATAAGGGATGATGAATCAATATTTGAGTTTTTAGGGATATCTTGAGGAATGTTCTTTATTTCTTGGATCATCTCTTCCTCAACTGATTCATCTATGTTCTTAAAATTTTTCAATAGGATATTAAACTCATGAATGGCTGTTAAAAGATCTTTAGGATGCATCTCTTCCAAAGCTTCATCATTATCTATAATGTGTTGGGTGATGTTTTGTGATGGATCATAATATATTGCACCCCATGATAATGATGTAGCGTTTTCTTTATAGTTCTCATAGAACACATATTCAAGGTCTCTTAAAGAAAACAAACTACTAGATCTTAAGCATTCATACCAATCCCTAGCTTCTCCTTCTAATGTTAACATGAACATTTTCATAAGGCAGTCTTCATGCCATTAAACTTTCAACCTCCATACATGTATGTGAAATTTGATAAGATGTAATAATGGGTTATCAAACTTTTCACCTTGAAAAACAGGCAAGTTGTCATCCCAATTCACCTGGGGCATCTTATGTGGAAACCCAGGGATATGATCTCTACTCATTGGGGCATATCTTCGTTGTAACCTTGGAATCATGTTTGTAAATCAAGAAAGAGGTCAATGTGTCTAGTCAATCAGTTCAGGGTCTTCTCCCAGTAGAGTCATTTGGTCTTTTGGAAGTTTGGATTGTGGAGTCGCCAGGTGGAAGTTTTTAGCTCTTTTGGAGGTAAAATGTTTTATGGTCCACCACCATGTATATTGGATACCAATCTGAAATATTTTTGGTGTTCTTCTGAGATAATTTTCAGTTGTGTGGTTTCTAAGAATATGCTAACTCTGTTTCAAAACTTAGCTACGGTTATGAGAGAAAGACAGTGTACTCTTATGGCTAAGCCAGCTGATTTTTCAAGGGTAGATAACGTCTTATGAGAATCCTAGGGTTTGCCTAGTTTGTCACTGATTCAAACAAGTTTCATCATGATTACCATTTCTTGGTAGTGCTTGAAAAGGCTACTTCTGACTCACAAGGTTTATATGAAATTTTAAGGGGAACCAGAGATTCTGGGTTTGATTCCCCAGCGGAGTCACCATAAATGTTAGGAATCTGTAATTAGCAAGATTGGAAAATTCCAATCACAGAAACAACATCGTTTCAACCACTTTGGGATTCTAGGATCTAGCCCTCCTGAATCTGGAGAGGGATCTCTCCAATAAGTGCAAAGATGGATTTGTCTTTGAAGTTTGGGGTAATGATATTAGGCTGGTTATGAAGGCCAAGGGTTTGTTTTGTTTTTGGATGGTTGAGCATGATTACTGTTTGAGGTGGAAAGTCCTAAATGAAAAGATTTTCAAAGGTGTGAAGTTGCAAGAAAATAGAACAAGCTTTGGCCAGGAAAGATAGATAATTGTAGGTTTTACTCCATTGGGCTATGGGGTCATAATAGGGTTTAATTGGAACAACAAGAGGAAAGAGTGGTCCATGAGGCAAGTCATCTATGTTTAAGGATCTCTCTGAAGATTGATTTATAGAATTAAATGATACAACAAAAAGGAAAATTAAACAGATGCAAAACAAAGAGCAGCCTAGGATCTGGTAAGTAATTTTAAACTAGCCAGCCTTTGAAAAACACTTAAGAAGAACATAAAAGCAAACTAGGATCTGGTAAGTAATTTTAAACTAGCCAGCCTTTGATACACTTTCAACATAAAACATTTTAAAACAAAGGGAAAATTGAAGGCAACTGTTTGGAGTAGAAACTAGCAGGCCGGGCTCACCACAAATCCTCTCCTATCTTTGCTTTACTTGGTTACTTTCAAGACAAACACAAAGATAACGCAGAATGGCCTAAGATCTAGTAAGTACTTCTAAACTAGCCAGCTTTTAACACATTCCAAGGGAAACATTCAGATAGCCTTTGGGGATAAAACTAGGACCAGGGCACACCATATCTTCCATAGTTCATCTCTACTTAACTAATACTGAACATAACATTCAAGAATAATATTCAGCTAAGGAAATAAGACGAGGGAACACCAGCATTCCTATGCTTAAACTGAATTAAATCATTCCCAAGTAACACAGATTGGAAGAAAACATTCAGATAAATATTTTCAGTCAGAGAAGGTTACTGATATACAGTAGGTCCTAACTCTATGCATATTGTTCTTTATAAGAGAAGATGAAACACAGTGAAAACAAAAAAAAATGACAAGTTACAATGAGAAAAACATCACCGTCAACATAGACCAGGATCCCATAAATCAGCTTGTATTGATGCTCCAAACCAGTTACAGCTTTAAGTCCAATGCTTTAGTTTAGCAATCATTTAATCATCTCAGCCTAACTTATCTATCACAAGTAGAGCTCCAAGGGCTAGTGAACACTATTTAAAATCAGAAGTTTAAGCTCAAATGTAATTCAAAGTTCTGCAACGAACCCCTCACTCATCTTCTGCAGAAGTATATATAGAAGAATGAGGAGGTGAGATCTGATAAAATATCTCTCAGGACAATTACTACAGAGTGATGACTTCTCGGCCTTTGAGGGGCTTGATGAAGAAGTTTACAGGTGTTTTATTGTATTAATTGATATACATTAAAGATTTTAAGCTCGGTGGGAGCTTTTTTTTACTTTTGAGGCTCTGTGTCATGTTGGAGTAACTCTGCAGATATTTTTTGCATTAAGTTCCTTGCAGAAGCAACTCTCTGGCTGCGCTGAGGCGAATATCTTCGTTTTATCAATAACTTTGGCATCTGTTTGAATGTTTTTAAGGCACAGGTGGCTTTGTGGTAGCTGGGAGGAATCAATTTGCCTCAGATTTTGCGGTGGAGGCCTTTTTGTCTGATAGATATTTTGATTTACCTTTAATTCTGTTTTAATTTGGGGGATTAGGCTTTTGATAATCAATCTTAGTCGTAATCCCCACAAATCTGTCTTCAATCTTCTATTTTGCTGTGCTCTGTCTTCAAAACTGATACTCTTTTAATTGTGATTAAAATAACAGTGTCTTGGTAATGTACAGGCCGCGCAGGGCTCTCTAGGCATCAATGCCCATGAAGCACTGACGAAACGTGGATCTTGAACCCCGCGAATGGTTTTCTTTTGATAAATCAAGGGCGTGGGAATCTTCATTCCCAACCCTTAGCCTTTTCTTTCAACATAATGGAAAACCATTAAACCTGCAAAACACACAAAATATCAAGAAATCCTGCGTTGTGGGTTTAACTACTGCAGAGGATGTGGGAAGGAGCGTAGCCATTGGATGGTGGCATCCAACGGTGGAGATAAGCCAAGAGAAGGTAAAAAGGAGAGCAGAGGGAAGAATAAGATGGAATTATCTGGGACCGTCCGATCTGGACACTTGGATGGTCCAGATCCAATTGGAGGTTCGTGATCGGCAGAGAAACAATGTTAATGCGCTCGACAAAAAACTTGTGATGCGATTAAGCACTGACCGTCGATCTGCAGATCAGATCGACGGCGGAAAATGAATCAGAGGGGTTTTAAAAAGGTGGAGGAAGGGTTAATGATCGGAGCGAATTAGAGCCATCGGATTTGAGGAAGGCGGGGAGGAAATAAACGGCTCTTGATTGATCGCGGGATGACCAATCAGGGGAAAAAATAAAACGCGCCCGATGAAACTTGCGATGCGATTGAGCACGGGCCGTTTGATTGGCTTACGATCAAAGGTCGAGATTTTTTCTACTTACGCATAGGCAGAAAACTTTTAAAACATAGGAAAACCAAACATTTTAATATAAACAAAGGTTTTATGGTGGGTCGGGGCGGAAAATATATATAACATGGTTAGGCGCCCGACTGCAGGGCCTTGGTCTATATGGAATGATAATAGGCCTGAGGCGTATACAATAAAGGGGCAATTGCAATCGGAGCTTCGAGCTCGGGCTTTTCAATCTACCCATTGGAATTTTTTGATGCGATTGGCACCTCAGGACTTAAACTCTTGGTCCTGGGCGTAGGTTATATGGAATGGAAAGCGGCGGGGGCGGGGTTTATATATATGGGACCCAATCGAATCGGAAAGTTTGATGCGGGTCTTTCAATCAACCCATTTTTCATTTAAAAAGCGTTGTATGGGCGCGTTAGACCAAACTTTGGATAAGTGGGTTTTTTGTATTTACAAAGGAAAAAATGGATCAGAGATGGATTTTCACAATGATTTAGCGCTCGATTGCGGGCCCACGGGTTGCATGGAAAAATAATATGATCGGGGGTTATGAAACAGAGGGCTAATCGCATCGGAGTTTGTCTACAACAAAAAGACTTGTGCTCGCTGTGTTTTTCCGATGCGATAAGAGCCTGGATGCCTAGCGCTTGGTTCTAGTGCTGGGGCACATGGAGGGGAAGTGGTTTAAGGCTTAGCCCAAGGGGGCTTAAGCCTTTATGCAAAAAATGGGTTTTTTATAGATTTTCAATGGTTTTTCAAAGGAATTTGAGGGTTTCGATAAGGCCAAAAAGTGAGTTCTCAACCTTGTAAAAATGATTTTCATGAAGGGAAGAAGAGGGATCATGAAAATAGAGGAGTTTTATGGAGAAAAAGGGGAGAAAAATGAAGGTTAGTTTTGAGTGGAGGGAGGGGGAAAATGATGATTTTGCAGCAGTATTTTCACTTATGGAAACAGTAGAAATTCTGTGTATAAAAAAGGGAACATCAGTGAAGATTTGGATAGAGGAGAGGCATGAGGCTTTCAAGAGTCTTCAAGAGCCAACACTTTTTAGCAATAAAATTTGTTCCTTGAAGGCTCAAAAAGTCTTAGCCACCTTTTTCTATAACAAATTTTATAGGTGGCTAACATTTAAAACAAAAAATAATACCCGAAGTATAATTTAAACTAAACTTCATAATAAACCCATTCCCTTGTTTACATTTCCCTTTCTCGACTCCCTTAACCCAAGGTTAAAACTATAACCTAATCCTTTTTCCCCAATATATGTTCCGCTACCTCATTCTTTAACCTTGGTTAAGACCCCTTAATACCTTGCCCATCCATTTGATTTATTGTATAAAGTCTGTTTTATACATAAAATTACCACAAATCCCTCCTCATCATCAGATTCAATCTGGACCATCTGATCCCCAACACCCCATTGATCCTACGGTTCTCATCAAACACAGTGAATAATTCCCAACCCCCTATCATTCCCTATCGCGTAACATTAGAGCCGTCTGATCATTCTGTTGCAATCCAACGATCCTCATCCAGCGCAATAACCTTATCCTTCCCCCATCGCATTGTATGACAACCGTTAGATCTTCATTAACTTTTTAGATCTGACGATCCTAATTACACCCGATAACTCCATTTCCCGTCCCCACCACTTCTTATTTCACTTAATGACCACCGTAGATCTATCATTCATCAGATCTACGGCCAGAATTCAAAGCCTCGACCCCACTACCATTACCTCGTAACTTTCCACTCGATCTTGACCATTCACTTATCAGAATCAAATTCAACAGTGGATATCCCATATTGTGCGATTGAAGTGATTGACCAATGTTTCCAAAACATTTCGCGATATAAGTTGTTTCCCAATACCACCTGCTGCCTATGTGTCAGTATTTCTTTCGATCACGTGCAAAAAGTGAAATTCCACTTACCAACTTAAAACTGTGCGAAAACCGCCCGATCCCAAATCAAAATCACTCCCGTCATTCCTGCAATAAATGTGATTGAATATGATTAGACTTAAGGATTAATGCCTTAAAACTTAACTATTTTCATAGCATTTCGCCTGTTTGCGCATACAAACCATTGAGAACCCTTTATAGAGTCTCATTACTCCATTTTTGAGCTGTTTTCAAACCAATTTGACCGATAACAAAGACATTTACTCTGAAAGTCAATCCTGAGAATCTCCATGACCTCTGCTGGCCCAATTCAATAGAATTGAATACTGTGATGAAACTGCAATCTTCATCGACCGCAAATCATACCTTTCACAGGTATTTTTCACCATTCCAACCTGTTAAAATCATTCAATTCCAGAGGAAAATAAACCAATTGAATTGCCATCTTCTAAATGTAGTCAAAATATCCATCTAGGAAGTCTAAAAAACTCCAAAATACAGGGGAAAATCTGTCAAAATTTCTCCAGAATCCACATTTTCCATTTTAGCAGGTTTTAAGCCATCCCAAGATCATTTTCACTGCTGAACTTGATCTAAAAATATCCTTAGTGCATAAAAAACTCTTTTATCATCCAGAACGATACTCAAAATCTGAATTTGCCAGTGAATCCTTTCAATTTCCCCTTGTTTCCTAAAAATAACTTAACAAACTGTTTAATCTTGCTTTTTTCATCCAAAATAACTAAGAAACAAGTAACTCCCAAGACTAGAGGCCAAAAATCCCAGAAAAATGTTTCAAGCAAGTTACCACAAGCTGAGCCATCCAAACTCGATAAGCCCACTCTTGCACTTACTGCTGAGACAACATAGGTAGTCATACCTGTTCAAGTTCCTATAACTTCTCAAGAAAGTAACTCATTGCTTGATCTTGATTATAGAATCTTTGATCCTTATATTGAATTCAACCTCTTAGAAGTCCATAATTGGTGTTTTGTAAAGTCTGTAGAGAAAGGTAAGAATGATGTGCCTGTTTGGGATTCCAATCTGCCAAAATATGTTGTTCCTCTTACTCATTCAGCTCCAGATTTTGTTAGACTCTGTCATTTGTATTATCTTCCTGATAAAAAGTGTATTGTCAATAAGGATAGGGAAGTAATGTTCTATATCAATGCCGAGTCCATTAATTCCATGCTACAAATGACTCATGACCCCAATTCAGCTTCACTATCAATAGAGGACTTGACCCAACTGTACTTGGACTTAGATTTTTCTGCCAGATTCAACATATTTTAGAATTTTTGGCCTACACATGTTAATGTCCGTAAATTAAATCCTCCCTTTGATACATTTGACTTTCCATAGGAAACAAGGCAGATTGTCTCCATGTTGTCATTTATATTGGGATATAACAATGATGAATTCATTGATGCTTCCATCTTGGGTTTTTTGTCCACCTTGACTCCTGGCCAGCCTCCATCCATTATCTTCAATTTTTCCAAGTTTATTGCTGAGAGCATGCACTACCAATTGACCAAATTACCAGAGGAGGCAGTTTTTAGATACACTCCATATCTACTACATCTTTTCTTGTATTATCAAACAAAAAAGTTTCCCATTGAGTTGCAGAAATTGGATGTAGAAGGAAACCTCCTGTCAGTTGTGTTTTGGACATCTATTTTGAGAAAAGAGAACAAGGAATATACATATGCAGATTTCAATGACTTATTCATAACTCCAGCTATGAATTTGTTGACTAAGGAAGAAACTCCTAGAATTAATGAAGAGACTAAGGGAATCTTACAGTTGTCTGAGAACTATAAGACTGGGGATTGGTACTTATATAGGAATCACACAGAGTTTAGAGTTTATAGTGCACTCTTGGTTCCATACAAACTACCAACGTTTGTAACTACAAGAATTTTTGCTTTAGAATATTTAAGGCAAATATTGAATGCAGATGAAGCAAATTTTATGGCCTCTAGGAAAAAGACCCAATTTAAACTCAAAAATCAGATTGGGCCATTCAGTGTCAACAATAGAGAAGTTTTAAATGATATTAATATCAAGTTGAAAGAATACAATTTCCCATACAGCTTTATGTGGAATTATGACCCTCAGGGTGTCTTGAGCACAATCAGATTAAAATGCAAGTTATCTCCTTTCTTGCATGATTCCAAGCCACAAATTGAAAAATTTTCCATTCAAATTGAGTGGGAGGCAAATACTTTGCTTGAGGAAGATACACAGGGTATGCATGCAGGTAATGTACAGGAAAAACAAGTTGATCAAGCACATGTTCTTACAGTTGATAAAGAGGCTGAAGTTTCTCATAAAAGAAGCAGAGAGGAAGGCAGTTATACAACAAAAACTATCATAGACCAAAATTAAAAAACCTCTTATAGCAAAAGAACTAAATTGACTGTTTAGGAAAAAGATAAAGCAATTGAAGTTGATGATGATAATGGCCATAAGACTGATGATAAGGCAACCTTAATAGTAAATGAGACACTTAAAGAAATTCAAATAGTTCAAATTGAAACACAGGAGAAATATACAATCATGGTTGAAAAGAAAACTAATGTTGAAATTCCTTCTTCTTCCAAGGAATCTGATAAAATAGAGTCAGACATTCAGATCAAGTTCAGACAAATTAGAGAGAAGAATGAAGAAATAAAAAATGAAGTCTATTCCAAGTTTCTCAAAGAGAAACCTGGAAATAAAGATAGACTTCTCTCTGCTTTTGATTATTCTTCTAACAAATTAGTAATGTAATTTTTGAAGCCTACAGTGGCTGATCCAAAGTCAGTGGCAGACTACTCAAAGACAGATTTGGAAGTAGATGTAGATGTTGTCCATGAATTAGATCAAATATAATTCCACAGGAGCAATACAGAGATGTTGTATTCAAAGATAGTGAACAAAACAATGAGCTCTGTTAAACTTCAGAAGATAGTGACAAATCTGCAAAATCAAATGAAATTGGACAAAGCATCATTGCATGCTAATGGATTGAGAATCAAAGCATAGGAATACTTGGTGATTGAAGAAGGAGATGATCCAGCTAACATTGAAGTTGAAAAGGCTTAAATCAAACAAAATAATGAAGACATAGCTGCTCTAAGGAGGCAACTGAAATTGCCTCAAAGTGAACATCCCCAGGCAAAGGAGATCCTTCAACAGAAAATTGAAAAAATGATGAATTGATTCAACTCGTTTTAAAAATGACTGCACAGCTCAAAGAAATGGAAAAAAAAACTGAAGCCTTGATGAAGGAACATGAAGCATTGAAAAAGGATAAAGAAGTCATTCCTACAGTTATTCCATTTGTAAGCACTATTGTACCTTCTACTCTAGCTGAACATCTTGCACCTCAACGGAAATTGGCAACTGCAGTGTCAATTTCATCAAAGGATGATTCTGCTGCTGCATCTTCAAATACACAGGTACAAACAGGGACAGAAACAGGAGCTACAGACTTTGTAAAAGCTTTGGAAGAGATGACTTTAAATAATTATGAGATCAAAAATTTGAGAAAATTTAATGCAAACTTGGAATCTGCCTACAAAGATGTTGTAATTACTTCCAAGGGCCATGAAAAAAGAGTAAAGACATTAGAAAAAAGGATCTTGGTCCTCCAAAAGGAAGTAAATCTCACAGATCAGGTTGCCTACATCAAAAATCATTTCTGGACAAAAATCACTGAAGGAATTCACTCACAATGGCCTTCTATTCAAGTAATATAGGAGCAAAAAGATTTGCTACACGCTGCCTTAGCAGAAATTGACAAAACAAAGAAGGAACTTGGAAACAAACCACCACAAGAAATTCAACTCATATAGTTTTTTAATAGTAAAATCAGGGAGGAATTAGAAGAATTGAAAATTCCAGACAGGACAGAGGCCATTCTTCAAATCAGAAAAGTCCTAAAAAAAAGAAATATTATGAATAACCTGGAAGAGAAGTGTGATACAATGAACTTATCAATTACTAAATTCAAGACAAAATATACTTTCTTCTAGAAGCAGGACTTCCAGATATTCATGGATTTCATGAGAAATTAATGGCACAGAGGGACTATGACCAGAAAATTAGAGCCCATGCTAAAGAGCAGGCTAACAAGCCTTTTCCTCAAGGGTCTCCAAGTGGAAAAGTAGTACTTCAATATTTTGAGAATTTATTCTTGCTGGAGAATGAAATTAAACACATGTTCATAGTAAAGCCAAATTGTTCTAAGTACACAAAAGCTGATGAAAGCTATAGAAAATTGAAGAATATGAAGATCCCCACTGCTGAACAGTGGCAAGAATTCACAGATCTGATGTGAATTTGACAGGTAAAGAGCAGAAAAATCACATGAAGAAATCATATTTTACTGTTACCTTAGGGTGAAGAATCAGGGTCAAAGTGTATCAGATGTCAAAGTGTATCAGTAAAAGCAAATTGTTACTGCTGGTAATTTTTCAATTATAGCAGTGAAACAGTGAAAAGAAGAGATAAAGAGTATCAGAATAGAAAGTGAAAAGGAAAAGTATTCTACAAGTCATCTTCCATTAGATAATGTCCAAATTGCCAGCAACGCTTCCAGCTAATCAAAAAATCAGTTTGATTAGGATAAATAGTTCTATTTTTCCTTGTAAAAGAGGACAACTTGCAAATTGTTTTGCTGCTGTCCCTCTTCTTATGTAATATTTCCTATTTTTTCTTGAGATATTATCTCAAACTTTAGATATTTTGTAACTAACTCAATTGTATAAATACTTCATCTTTCAAAGTATTTGAGGTGGAATAAAATTATCAAGACTACTATAGACTTTTTCGTTGAAACATTGGGATTTTATGTGAGTTAAGTTGAAGCAGCAGGCTGGAAACTAAAGAAAATAGACATCATAACTAATGATCCTCATGCTGATCAGATGAGTATTGTATCTTCTAGTTTTCATTGTTTATTTCTTTAAAGTTTCATTCATACATCTTGTGTTATTTTCTACCTTAAATGAACAACTAGGAAAGGTATTACAGAATCAGTGTAAAAAAGCTCTTTGTTTTTACTAGTTTTCATGTTTATATTTTCTGCTGATTTCCGGATTTTAGAATTATTAATTGCTCTTTAGTCTCATTTGAACTCAACTTCCCTCTTCATTTTCTGTGATCTAAGGATTCTTAATTGCCCTTAGTCCAAATCATACCATTTCATCAAAATAGCCTTTTTAAACCCTCTGAAGATCATCTATCTTGCCCTTAGTATATTTGTTCTTTTGACCTTAGTTTTCTAGTCTTGTTTGCTATAAATTTGACTCCATTGCCCAATGGTTAGGTAGATCTTTCTATGGTTTCCATTGTAGTCTTTTATTCCTACCAATATTCAAAAAATCAAACCAAATTGTCCACTCATAGCTAGCCTAAAATCCATTACAAAACAAAGCTAAATCTTAAGGAGAGATCCCTCTCCAGAACACAGGAAGGCTAGATCCTGAATTCTGTACAGGGTTCCTTTGTTTCATTCCCCGGTTTTATTTAACCATAAACCCGTTGAAGCCTAGAAAATATCTGCTTCAAACATCGGGGAAAACCACCCGGTCGGGACCTTAAGACAACTCCTTTTCCATTTGGTATGGTGGCTCCGACTGGATTTAAAGGACCAGTTTCCTTATAACTAAATGGATTGGTTTGGATGGGTGGAAATGGGACTAAATTAACTGAAATAAAACTATCTAATTTAAACTAAATACTGGTAAAGAAATTCTAACACTAACCCAAGTAATTATATGTGAATACAACTTAAGATTGTTCCAATTTAACAATAACCATGAAAATGTATTATTATTTAAATTGAAGTATGCAGAAACAAATAAAGATAACTCTGTTTAAGAAATTAAACAGAGTTGTATTAGCATATTGTATTCATCATTATATACCATCTATATATACTTATGAAAGATAACATTTCAATTATACTTAGAAATGATATATAAAAGGAAGCGTTGTGAAAACAAATATATATAAATGATAGCAATTTTAAAGCGAATATCATAAGACAAAAGAAATCAACAGTGAACAGATAGAAATACCTTGTTCATCTTGAAGACTTTCAAATGAAATCTGATACTCTAATCTAGTAACTCTGATGCAAAATCAAATTCCAAGGTACAGAAATGCAACACTTCAAAGATAATTCCGCATAAAAATCACCAGATGTGATCCTTTTTAAAAATATATAAGACAATGGAGTACAGAAATGCAATCTCCAAGTCAAAAAATATTAAGATCCAGGACCTTTCTCTAAATGCATGAGAAGGGTTTAAATACTACTTAACTAAATCTAAAAATAGTCTATTACAAAAATTGAGGATTCGGTTCAATGACCGTCCTTTTCCTAGGCTAAAATACAGTAAAATTAAAACTAAATCTAACTATCTATGAACTTGATCTTTAAACTTGCAGGCATCTAGCATAGTTTTGAGAAGACGCAGTTGACCGACTTCAGAATTCAACTGTCCTGAAAAGACAGAGTCGGCAAGCGTAGGAGCAATCTTCTCTGTAGCATTGATGATACAATTAAGTGCACTATGCTGACTGTATGGCTTCACCAAGTACATCCAGTACGAGTCCCAATTCAATCTTGTCAGCCCTTGGATAGATTTTGCTCTTTCTTCTGTCTTTTGCCTCCATTCTGTTTGCAGTTGATGTGCCTGTGGGAGATATCTTGGAACAGTTTCTGGAATCAAATTAGCTTTGTGTAAATTGTCATTTACATAATCAGTAAGAGTGTTTGCCGCTGTAGCTGCCTCCTCTGCTGCCTTCTCTTTGTGCATTTCCTTTTATTGGAGCTTTTTGCTCTGTTATCAATTCTGCAATTTCATCTTGATTTTGCTTCACCATTTTTTCATATCATACTTTTAGCCAAAGTAGTTTCTTTTTATCGATTTGTCCTTTCGCAGTAGTTTTTCTCTGTGCCGAACACGCTCTACATCTTTTTCCTTGCTCAGCATTAAGTGCCTTGAATTTGGTCAATGTTTCCTCATTTTGTCTTATAGTTTTTTCAAGTCTCTTCGACTCCCGACTTTTCTCAAGAAGAGCTTTATGTTTCTCTGAGAACTCCTGACCTCCACAGCTTCTTCAGTAACTTCTAAAAGCTCTATAGAAGCTAATTTTGGCAAACTTACATACCTTAACTTGTGGTAGAAACTGTGTCAATTTGCCCACTTGGATATTTGAACTTGTGAACAGCGTCTAAAACATCCTTTTTTGGTACTGTCCACTCGTGTTTGATTTTCTTCAATGGTTCATCTCTTTTGGTCCATTCCTGTGTGCATTCTGACAAATTCGCATGTTCTCTGGCAAATTCTTCCATAAATTGTTTATTATAAGGCGCATGAGGTTCCGAAAATTTATACATCAGCTTCACGTCTTCCGTGGTGAATGACCCTATTAGCTCTTCAGATGGAGTTCTAAATTTCCTGTCTGAAATATCGGTGCTGTCCAGCACCCATTTCACCATGTCCGTATACGCGAGAATCCTCGGCCTTGCCCCTATCCTATGGAGAAATGAACAAGCCAGTTCTTTGAGGGTTGCTTCAGATGTATTACTAGAACCTGCTGTAGCCACAACTTTCATCACCACAGGATTTTCTTCTTCTAACAGATTATACATTCCTTCCCAAGTGGATATACCGGCATCCTTATTACAAGCGGTGTCTGCATACAGCGAAGCCATTTCTCTATTTTCAGAATTCGAGCTCTTCTCCTTCTTACCCATAGTGTTTAGTGAAAGCTTTGTATAGACATTTGCTCCTTCGTGCCTGCGTTTTACGAGTAAATGAGAGTAATGGCATAAGAAAGGTGATGAGACTGTTTTAAATGTGAAGGCGGATAAATATAATATTTTAATCGTGAAACGACTTTCAATCAAAACAACATCTCATTTACCATTAATTGTCAATCCAATCATTTAATTAAATCATTAAGGCGCATAACAGATTTGATATATGGGAAGATTGCCTTTGGACAACGCGCCTACATGAATTTGCGACATTGCGATCTGCGATTTGCTGCGCAATATCGCAATATCGCAATGTCACAATATCGCAATATCGCAAAATGAAGCCATCGCAGTTATGTAAAATAGCGCAAAAGCGCATATAGCAAATCTCGCAAAAGCGCAAAATTGAAAATAGCACAAAAGGTATTCATTAATCACTTTTGTTTTCTGCGCTATGCGATCTGCGACCAATACGTTTATTGTATAGGCTTTTGGGATCGCATTATCGCAAAAGCGCAAAATCGCATTTTCAGTTTTATAGAAGATATATACCATTTTTCTATGGATGCGCTATTTTGTTTAAAGAGCAATTTTATTGTAATCTATCATAAACTTAAGTGTTTCTTAATGTTCTTTCTAAGGGATTTCTATAAGTTTATGATAGAAAGTTTTATTTGAAAAGGAAAACAAATCCTAATTGATTTTTTGGATTTTTTAACTAAGGGTACCCATTTATTTAGTATTATTACTAATATTAAATAAAAAGGGGGGTTGCTGCTGGTCACAACAATTGGCGATTCACTGAAAGAAACAGTTATCTCTGAAAAAATAAAATGAACACTATATCTTTAGTAAGTAAAGATTTTTAAGGATAATGAAAACTATCTTAGGATAATTCAAATAAAATGTAACTATGAAAAAGAAATAAAAATCATTTCATAATTTCTTTCTAATTCCTTAAGAATAAAAACATTTTGGGTTATCTCAAGCTTTGATTGGTGTTAATAATGAAGTAAGTGGATTTCTCCAAGTTTTGGTTTTATAATATACTCTATTGCCATAGGTATTGCCTCTTCTGCCAGCAAACATTCATAGTCTCGACAGGGTTACCTTTAAACCATTAACCATTCATTGTCCCATCCAACTAAAATTATGACTTTTTAAAAAATAAATTCATAAGACTTATTATCTCATGTTTTTGTCTTTTACTTATTTTTTGTTTTAAGAGCCATTGTTCTGGTTTGGTAGCAAGTTAATAACAATGCCATTCACTAGTTATAATTAAACTGAACAAGCTGGCTCGTGATGAGACCCCTTGTCTTATATTTATAAGCCATTACCCTGTTTTGGTATGCAGTATTGGTAATGTCAGTTTTATTACTCCTTATGAACATGGTAAGTCGGCTCATAATGAGACCTCTTATCTCTTAACTTTTCAAATTTCTTAGAATTACATTCTAAAAAATCACAACTTAAATGGATGGGGTGAAATAGCTTTATCCTTAATAATCAATGGATGACAATTTTCAGAGTTTTCTGGGTTCCAAAACTTTGAAAAATATTTACTTTGATAGATAACCTTTCTCTGCTTAATAAACTTATGATGCTTTACATTCTTCTCAAGTTTTCAAAAGATCATACAAATGATTGAAATAATATTTCAAAGTTTAACATCTTATTTTAAACTATTCAAAAAACCGTGATCATTACTTTAAAAAATTCTTATTTACACAAAATAAATATTTAGAATATTCTTCCGAAGAAATTTTCTTAAATAGTAAACAGTCAATCAGAGACTCATAAACAACCTTTATTTGCAAAAAACAAAAACAGTCAAAATTCTGCAGAAAGGAATATGTACAGTTTAAGAAGGGGTTATCTCCTTATGAAAAGAATTTCTTCAAGATAAGCCCATTTACAGGAAGAGATTCTCTCTTACCTGTTAGATCTTGGAGTATGAATGTATTTGAGCCTATCTTTTCAATGATCTGAAATGGTCCAAGCCACATTTTCTGAAACTTGGTATGCTTACCTTTTTCTTCATGTGCTTTATCCCATTTCAGAACAAGATCACCAATTGACAAAATCTTTGAGCCGGTAGAACTTGTATCAAAAGAAGATTTTACAAGTTGTTGATGTTTTTCATGAATAATTTTTTCTTTATCTCTATCTTCTTCTAGTTTAAGGATTTGATCATATCTCAATTGAATGGATGAAGAAGGATTTTCTTCAATAAATTGCACTAGGGCTAGTGATGGAAGAGTTAAATTTGATGGTATCATAGCTTCTTTTCCATAAACCAAATTGAAAGGTGAAGTCCCTATTGAAGCTTTTTCAGTGATACGATCAGCCCATAATGCAAAGATTAAAGACTTGTGCCAATTCTTTTGATTTTGATCAATTGTCCTTTTAATGATTTTGATAAGGTTTTTGTTAGTGGATTCAGCCAAACCGTTACCTTGTGGATAATAATTTGCTGAATATTTTAATTTAAAACCTCTTTTGACTGCAAATTCTATTAAACTATTTCCAGAGAAGTAAGATGCATTATCAAAGACTAGAGCGTTAGGTACACCAAACCTGGTTATGATGAATTGATCTATGAAATCAATAATTGCATCAGAATTGGCTACGTTCAACGGGATTGCCTCTAACCATTTTGTAAAGTAATTAGTTGCAGTAAGGATGTACTTGTGCTGTTTGGAAGAATGAGGTACTATCTCACCAATAATGTCAAGCCCCCATTGTTCGAATGGTTGCTCAATAGTCACTGGTTGCAAAGGAAAAGCTGGTTTCCTTTGTCTTCCACTTGCAATTTGACAAATTCTGCACTTCCTTATGTAATCATGCGTATCTTTAAAAAGGGTAGGCCAGTAATAACCAGCACGAATTATTTTGTGAGCTGTGGTATCACCTCCAAAATGACCTCTTGCTGGTCCATCATGCAACTCCTGCAAAACCTTTTCAGCTTCAGTCTTTTCAAGACATCTTAATAAAATTGAATCATAATTTTTTCTAAATAACACATTATCAATGATCTTAAAGCACGTTTACTCTTATAGCTGAGATTAGAAGGAGCATACCCATTCTTCAAGTAATAGATAAGATCAACAACTGAGATTCAGAATCTGTAACACTTATCTGACTTACTTGAATATCTTGATTTGAATTTTGATTTTCTGGTATGTTATGAGCTCCTGCCAATAATCTGCAAAAACCTTGTCCTCTAACAATCTTAGCCGGTTTAATATCAATATCATATTCTTGCAAGGCTATTACCCAGTTAGCTCTCTTTTCTCCTACTTCTTTTTGAATTAATAATTGCCTCACTGCAGAGAATGGGACAATTATTTTTGTATGTGTTTTCAAGAGAAAAGGTCTGAAATGTTTGATTGATTTAAACACAGCAAAGGCTTGTTTTTCAACATCAGAATAATTAAGCTCAGCTCCTTGTAGATTTGAACTAAAGAAAGAAATTGGTGCTTCGATTTCTTGATCATTGAGTTGTGTTAAAACAACTGCATAGGATGTTTCAGTGGCCAGAGTATACAAAGTAAAATCTTTAGAAAAATCCGGGGTATTCAATGCTGGTGCATTAATGATCGCTTGTTTGATTGACTCAAAAGCTTCTTTCTCTTTATGCGCCCATTTGAATATTGAATTCTTCTTGATCATATTTTGCATAGGTAAAACAATTAAAGAAAAATCAGGAATAAATATTTTAACAAAATTGATCTGTCCAAGAAATGATTGCATGGATTTTTTGTTATGAGGTAAAGAAATATCAGAAATTTCTTTCACTCTATCTGGATCAATATATATACCATCTTTTGACACAACAAATCCTAAAAGTTTTCCTTCATCTAAAGCAAAGAAATATTTCTTCGGATTTAAGGAAATACCAAACCTTCTACATCTTTCAAATATTTGTTTTAAATCATGTAGATGATTGGCTCTCTTTTTTTAAAATACTGTTATGTCATCAAGATAAACAACAACTGATTTATTGATCAGACCTTTAAATGCTATGTCCATGGCTCTTTGAAAAGTTGCTCCTGCATTTATTAGACCAAAAGGCATTTTCTGACAAGCATAAGTTCCCCATTTTGTTTTGAAAGTTGTTTTCAATCTGTCATCTGGATGAGCTAAAACTTGATTATAGCCCGAAAATCCATCGAGAAAGGACATAAGTTCAGAACCAGCTACCTTTTGAAGTATCTGTTCCATGGTTGGCAATGGGAAATTGTCTTTTAAACATGCCTTATTTAAATTTCTAAAATCAATACAGATTCTTATATCACCATTCTTCTTCCTTACAGGTACCATATTGGAAACCCAATTAGAGTGCCTGACTGGAAAAATGATTTTGGCTTTTAAAAGTTTATTAAGTTCCGATTTGATTTGACTTTCGAGATTTGGATGGATCTTTCTCAACTTCTGTTGAACAGGTTTAATATCAGGAAGCATTGGAATTGTATGTTGAATAATCGAAGTATCATACGTTTTTAGATCATCATAATTCCAAGCAAAAACGTTTTTATACTTGTTCAGCAGTTTAATGAACGCATTCCTTTCCTCTGGTGTTAAATTGAGTCCTAAGTTAACGTTTTGAGGTTTAGAATCAGAACCAAGATTTACTAATTCAAACTTCAAAATAGAGCTTTGAAGTTTAGCATTAGTGACTTTCTTGAATCTGTCTTTAATGTCATATAAATCTTCTAATTTAACAACAGATTTCAGAATGGGATTTTCATTACCTTTTGAAGCAATTTGTAAATCATGATCATTTTCGTCAATAATTTGTTCATCATATGATTTCTCTGAAGTCATGAAATTTAGAATATCTTGATCATGATAGAATACTCTCCAATTTGTAACATTATCTGGGACAGATGGACGAAAAATCAATTCTACAGAAAACCTATCAGGACTGCAATCTTCAGCAGGTGGGAGTTTAGATGCAACATTAGCTAACAAGTCAGCTGATGTATTCTGATTCCTAGGAATAGGAGAAATATTGAATGCTAAAAAATGAGTGGTGAGATCTTGTACTAGGGTTTGATAGTGTTTAAGATGTCCTGAAAGGTAATGAATAGTATTCCTAACTTGTTTTATGAAAATTTCGGAATCACCAAAGACTTTCAAGTATTTAACATCTAACCCTATAGCTTTATAAAGTCCTTGAACCAAGGCTTCATATTCTGCGGTATTATTAGTACACTCAAATTCTAACCTACACGACAACATGGTTTTCTCTCCATATGGATCAATTAAGATGCATCCAGCTCCAGCTCCATCACTAGACTTTGATCCATCAAAATATAACGACCAAAATAAAGATTTATCTAATGAC
Source organism: Pinus albicaulis (assembly GCA_034641835.2). Taxonomy (NCBI): domain Eukaryota; kingdom Viridiplantae; phylum Streptophyta; class Pinopsida; order Pinales; family Pinaceae; genus Pinus; species Pinus albicaulis. The sequence goes on along the minus strand of CM076577.1, from coordinate 115,453,051 downwards.
TTATCTACAATTACATCAGAAATATTTACAATTCTGGAAGAATCGGATTGTGAAAAATTTTCTATTTGAGAAACAAAAGTATTTACAGAAAAAGGTGATTGAGGTGCTTCGAAGTTTCCAAGAAATGATTCAGCAGAATAACCTCCAAGAATATTGTTGTTGAATGCCACAGGCTCATTAGGTTGTTTGAATTCAGTGACAGTGTGCGTCATATGTTTTTCTCGTTCAATTTTAATTTGATTTGGTTTCCCTTTGTAGGGAAGCCACATATGCGAATAATTAGTCGAGATATAACCATTAAGTTTCGCAGACTAGTCCCTGCTCAAGATTAATCCATAGAATTTAGGAATATCAGCAATCAAAATATCAATTCTTTGGACAATCCTAGGATCAGAAGCTAATCTGATAGTAACTGAATTGATTTCTCCCACAACTTGAACTTTAGAGCGATCCAATTGAACGATATGAACTGCTGATTTATGTGGTTCGATATTCAATTTAGCACAGACAGAAGTAGGCATTATATTGGAGGAAGCTCCAGAATCAATCAAACAATTGTGCAGATTTTTATTGTACATCTCATAAGTCAGAAGAAAAGGAGGAGTTTGAGAATTTGACTTTTCCCCAATGAGCACAGTATCAGTAGCATCTACCTTATCTGGTGGCTTACCAGCTCCCCTAGCTGCTTTTGCAACTACACCACTTGGTAAAGGAGAAATTGGTGTAGCATTTAATTCTTTCAATAGCAACTTTTGTTGGTGTTTTAGTTTTCTGAGTTCATGTAATGAAATGTTAGCTTTGATCTTTTTCATGTCCTCGACAATGTTGTATTCCATAGAATCTGACACTACTAAAGTCTTTGCTGTTGATGTAGGAGGATTAGAAGAGGATGGCTGATTTTGAGTAGGTAATGGAGAAGTTTTCTTTACAGGGGATTTGTCTTTGGTACTTGGAGTTGTAATTTTCTTTTTAGGAACTGTTTGCACTAGTTCCGACATAGATTTACTCCTAGTACTTACAGGCATAGCTTCTTCACTATCAAAATTAGGGAGAATAAAATCCCACATTCCATTCAATTCAGCTTTTTCTTCATTCTCATTTTCCTCATCTGATACTAGAGATGTATCTTCTTCTTCTTCCTCTTCCTTTGATTCTGCATTAGAGATTGCATTAGGAGGTTTAGATTCAACTTGGTTTCTTCTGAAATTTCGGAATGGTTTCTTAGTAGAAGTTTCAGCTACTTGTTTTTTAATTTCAACCATTTCATTTGACATGGTTTTAAGAACTTTATGTAAACCTTCCATGTTGTAAGGATCTTTGGCCTTTTTCTTTAAATCATCTTTGAAGCTGAATTTCTTTGATTTCCTTTCCTCGATAGCATTTTTCTTTTCCAGAGAAGTAATTCGTTTTTCCACTGCAATAGCTTCTTTCATATTATCAGCTAACGTAGGCTTTGCAGCTCTGTCTACGAAAATTGCTATGTTTGAGGGTAAGGCAGTTATGTACCATTCAATTCTGACTTGTTCACTGGGCTGTGAATCTGTGTGAATTTTATTCAAGAGTTTGTTGAATCTAGCGTTAAATTATTTAATGGGTTCCTTGGGTTCTATCTTCAAATTTGAGAGGTCATTGAGTAAAGTTGCTATTGATCGGTCATCTCCAAATTTGGTTAAAAAATGATCTGCAAAAATGTCCCAACTTGTTATGGATCCTGATGGTAATGAAAAGTACCATGATCCTGCTATTCCTTGAAGAGTATAAGGGAATAGTCTAACTACAACATCTTCATGTGTAACTCCATTCAAATTAATAGCCAGCATAAAGTTATTGATATGTTCTTCAGCTTGAATGTTAAGATCTGGGCTAAACTTTGGAAGCCATTTTCAAGGATTGTCTGGTAAATCATGTAAAGGTGCAGCCATGTTGACTGCCCCTGGAGTAGCCCATGGTCTAGCCATTATTGGAACAACTATTGGAGGGGTAGTAGAAACTGGTGGTGTTTGAATAAAAGTTGTTGGAATAGATGATGTTGAGATTGATGAGGATTGAGTGGATGATGATTGCGGAGATGACGATATGGAAACAACTGTACTTCGTTGAGTTAGGATTTCGGAAACAGGTATTTGAATATTAGATGTTGAACTTATATCACTTATTGATTCCGATTGAGTTTTTCTTGTCTTTACTCTACTAGGTAAAGGGAATTCTTTCGGAGAAATACCAAGTTTTTCACTTTGAAGCCTAGTAAGAGGTTTGGAAGAAACAAATTTTGAAGTTACACTACCTTCAGATATTTCAGACTCTTCTAGAGATAATGAGAATCCTTTCAATTTATGAATTAAATCTTGAACTTCAGGAGACTCGGGATTTTGATTGTCTGAATGTTTTGAGATTTTGGTAGTGGGTGTCTGAATATTTTCTGCAATTTCTTCTCTAGGATTTTGAATTTCAGAAGAAATTGAAGAAGTTAATGAGGGTGTTTTGCTCTCGGAATGGCTTGTGGATAAAGATTTACTTGCCATTCATAGCTCATGCCCTCCTTCTAGCGCCAAAAATGTTGAAGCCTAGAAAATCTCTGCTTCAAACATCGGGGAAAACCACCCGGTCGGGACCTTAAGATAGCTCCTTTTCCGTTTGGTATGGTGGCTCCGACTGGATTTAAAGGACCAGTTTCCTTATAACTAAATGGATTGGTTTGGATGGGTGGAAATGGGACTAAATTAACTGAAATAAAACTATCTAATTTAAACTAAATACTGGTAAAGAAATTCTAACACTAACCCGGGTAATTATATGTGAATACAACTTAAGATTGTTCCAATTTAACAATAACCATGAAAATGTATTATTATTTAAATTGAAGTATGCAGAAACAAATAAAGATAACTATGTTTAAGAAATTAAACAGAGTTGTATTAGCATATTGCATTCATCATTGTATACCATCTATATATACTTATGAAAGATAACGTTTCAATTATACTCAGAAATGATATATAAAAGGAAGCGTTGTGAAAACAAATATATATAAATGATAGGAATTTTTAGAGCGAATATCATAAGACAAAAGAAATCAATAGTGAACAGATAGAAAAACCGTATTCATCTTGAAGACTTTCAAATGAATTCTGATACTCTAATCCAGTAACTCTAATGCAAAATCAAATTCCAAGGTACAGAAATGAAACACTTCAAAGATAATTCCGCATAAAAATCACCAGATGTGACCCTTTTTAAAAATATATAAGACAATGGAGTACAGAAATGCAATCTCCAAGTCAAAAAAATATTAAGATCTACGACCCCTCTCTAAATGCATGAGAAGGGTTTAAATACTACTTAGCTAAATCTAAAAATAGTCTTATTACAAAAATTAAGGATTCGGTTCAATGACCGTCCTTTTCCTAGGCTAAAATACAGTAAAATTAAAACTAAATCTAACTATCTATGAACTTGATCTTTAAACTTGCAGGCATCTAGCATAGTTTTGAGAAGACGCGGTTGACCAACTTTAGAATTCAACTGTCCTGAAAAGACAGAGTCGGCAAGCATAGGAGCAATCTTCTCTGTAGCATTGATGATACAATTAAGGGCACTGTGCTGACTGTATGGCTTCACCAAGTACATCCAGTATGAGTCCCAATTCAATCTTGTCAGCCCTTGGATAGATTTTGCTCTTTCTTCTGTCTTTTGCCTCCATTCTGTTTGCAGTTGATGTGCCTGTGGGAGATATCCTGGAACAGTTTCTGGAATCAAATTAGCTTTGTGTAAATTTTCATTTACACAATCAGTAAGAGTGTTTTCCACTGTAGCTGCCTCCTCTGCTTCCTTCTCTTTGTGCATTTCCTTTTATTGGAGCTTTTTGCTCTGTTATCAATTTTGAAATTTCATCTTGATTTTGCTTCACCATTTTTTCATATCATACTTTTAGCCAAAGTAGTTTCTTTTTATCGATTTGTCCTTTCGCAGTAGTTTTTCTCTGTGCTGAACACGCTCTACATCTTTTTCCTTGCTCAGCATTAAGTGCCTTGAATTTGGTCAATGTTTCCTCATTTTGTCTTATAGTTATTTCAAGTCTCTTCGACTCCCGACTTTTCTCAAGAAGAGCTTTATGTTTCTCTGAGAACTCCTGACCTCCACAGCTTCTTCAGTAACTTATAAAAGCTCTATAGAAGCTAATTTTGGCAAACTTACATACTTAACTTGTGTTAGAAACTGTGTCAATTTGCCCACTTGGATATTTGAACTTGTGAACAGTGTCTAAAACATCCTTTTTTGGTACTGTCCACTCGTGTTTGATTTTCTTAAATGGTTCATCTCTTTTGGTCCATTCCTGTGTGCATTCTGACAAATTCGCATGTTCTCTGGCAAATTCTTCCATAAATTGCTTATTATAAGGCGCATGAGGTTCCGACAATTTATACATCAGCTTCACGTCTTCCGTGGTGAATGACCCTATTAGCTCTTCAGATGGAGTTCTAAATTGCCTGTCTGAAATATCGGTGCTGTCCAGCACCCATTTCACCATGTCCGTATACGGGAGAATCCTCGGCCTTGCCGCTATCCTATGGAGAAATGAACAAGCTAGTTCTTTGAGGGTTGCTTCAGATGTATTACTAGAACCTGCTGTAGCCACAACTTTCATCACCACAGGATTTTCTTCTTCTAACAGATTATACATTCCTTCCCAAGTGGATATACCGGCATCCTTATTACAAGCGGTGTCTGCATACAGCGAAGCCATTTCTTTGTTTTCAGAACTCGAGCTCTTCTCCTTCTTACCCATAGTGTTTAGTGGAAGCTTTGTATAGACGTTTGCTCCTTCGTGCCTGCGTTTTACGAGTAAATGAGAGTAATGGCATAAGAAAGGTGATGAGACTGTTTTAAATGTGAAGGCGAATGAAATATAATATTTTAATCGTGAAACGACTTTCAATCAAAACAAAATCTCATTTACCATTAATTGTCAATCCAATCATTTAATTAAATCATTAAGGCGCATAACAGATTTGATATATGGGAAGATTTCCTTTGGACAACGCGCCTACATGAATCTGCGACATTGCGATCTGCGATTTGCTGCGCAATATCGCAATATCACAATGTCGCAATATCACAATATCGCAAAATGAAGCCATCGCAGTTATGTAAAATAGCGCAAAAGCGGAAATTGCGCAATAGCGCAAAAGCGCATATCGCAAATCTCGCAAAAGCGCAAAATTGAAAATAGCGCAAAAGGTATTCATTAATCACTTCTGTTTTCTACACTATGCGATCTGCGACCGATACATTTATTGTATAGGCTTTTGGGATCGCATTATCGCAAAAGCGCAAAATCGCATTTTCAGTTTTATAGAAGATATATACCATTTTTCTATGGATGCGCTATTTTGTTTAAAGAGAAATTTTATTGTAATCTATCATAAAATTAAGTGTTTCTTAATGTTATTTCTAAGGGATTTCTATAAGTTTATGATAGAAAGTTTTATTTGAAAAGGAAAACAAATCCTAATTGATTTTTTGGATTTTTTAACTAAGGGTCCCCATTTATTTAGTATTATTACTAATATTAAATAAAAAGGGGGGTTGTTGCTGGTCACAACAAAACCAAAATCCCACGACCTGAGAATTACTAGGGTGATAACATACCGATGACCATATTGGGGAACTAACCACTCTCCAGTTTTAAGTTTAATCTTGGAGGAATATTTTTAAACATTATCTTTTCTACTTTAAGATTAAGTTCAAAGGTTGTGGGTATTTACCCAATAAACATTCTGGCTCCCAAAAAAGTCTATTACACTAGATCCAACCCTGATCCCAACCCTCCATATATAGTAGACAATCCAGACCAGATAGGAAAAAAGAAAGAACAAACTGTTAGTTCAGAGTACCCCTGAAAAGAGTTGATTCTTTACCCAAATAATTAGTAAGTTTATCAGACATTGAATTTGATTTGAAGTTTGAAAAATCACTATTTAGAACCAAGTTTGAAAATTATTTAAAGGAAATTGTTTTAGATCTTTTTTTTACTTCTTTTGTGAGTAAGAAACATAAAATTATTTCAGTACCTACTAAATCAGACAAAATTGAAAGTCAAAGTCCAGTGAAAAGGGTAAGTGTCACAAAAATTAAATACATTGAAGAAGCTGTTAAGTTAGCCAATTTTTTGTCTCAATTCAAACCTCTAATTTCACAACTATACACCACAGTATTTCCAGCATCAGATTATAGTCTGTATGCTGCCACTTCATTTACAGATTCTACTGTCAGTTCACCTCAAGAGCCTATAAGTCTTGAGTTTCCTCTGCAACATAGGATCATATATTCATCATATCCTCAATCTACCACTAGTTCATCCAAAGAAACATTCATCCCTGAGTTGCCTTTGCAGCCCAAAATAGTATTTCCATCAATTACTCAGTCCATTAAATCCACTACCACTATACCCAATAGCTTCATAAGGACTTCATCTTTATTCCCTAGCCATACTACTTCTTTTTCATCCCCTTTACCAAGCTCTTCAAGTACATCAATTGCTATAACCAACACTATCTCTTCCACTATTACTATACCTCCCAGTTTAGCAAAAATTCAAGCCATGGTAGCCAGATATGATCCCTTGGTCTTACCTCAAAATATCCATGACATGCCCCAAAATTACCAAAAGGATATCCCATTTTTTGATAATTTTTCACAAATCACTGCACAACAACATATCACTAGAATGAATTATTTTTTGGAAATTTATAAAATAGATGAGTCTGATGTCAGAATGAGGTTATTTGCACAAAGCCTAACTGGAGAAGTAAAAACATGGTTTAGAAGTTTAGGTGCTGGTAGTATAGCAGACTTAGCTACCTTTCACAGAGCCTTGCTAAATAAATGGGAAAAGAAGAAGAATCCCATGCAAATATTATCCGAGTTTGATGATGTTAAGAGAGCCTCCAATGAGTCTATCCAAGATTTTTGCACTAGGTACAACAGTGTTTACAATTCTATTCCTGTAGATCTCAAACCCACTCCATATTCCGTGCTACTCAAATTCCCTGATTGTTTTGATGTAGACATGGCCTACCAACTTAGAGAAAGAGATGCAGAGACCATAGAACAAATGCAAATGAATGCTGTAGGTGTAGAAATCAATATCCTTGCCAAGAAAGCCAGAATGAGAAACAAGAGGAGGGTTATTATCAAAGAAGAAGCTTCAAACTTAGATGGTAAATTTGATTTTATTACCAAAACATTAGAAAAAGTAGTTGAGAGACTAGATCACATTTAAAGGAAACCACAAAGGGAGAATAAATCCCAAATCAGGAATCCCAACTACAGGAAAAACAACAATCCTGGGAAAGGTAAAGAACCTTCCCCTGATTAGAACATAAGACTCCCATTCCAAGAAAACTTTGCAGAGAGTTCACAAAACAATGTTGAGGAGGAGGAAGACATCAACATAGTTATGGGGATAGATGAAAACAATACAATTTTCCTCACACAGGAAGACTAGGAACTCTTTGAGCTACAACAGTTCAAAGTGGAATTTGGTGAATCCTTCGATTATAAGCAAGGTTATGATTTTTCAATCAATGAAATTCACAGCCAATATAACCTTAGGAGCAAGAAAACCAATGATCCTACTATAAAGAACAATTCTCCAACCCAGCAAAGCCAAAACAAAAATAATATTGATGCTCCTAAAACAAAATTTTTACAGATTCTTCCCAGAGAAAATAAACAAAATTCGAACCCACCCAGTCCTAAAAAACAGCAAAGTCCAAAGATTGTAGATATTACTGATGAGGTGGCTCAATCCTCCAAAGATGCCCAAAAGGCTAATACTACAAAGACCACCAATTCAACAACATCTACTGACCCAAAAAAGAATCCAGCTGACTCAAAATCATCAAATCCTAAATCTTCTGCTGAGAATCCAAAATCTTATAAAGCATCTTCTGACCCTCAAACTGTTCCTGAAAAAACAATTAAATATAGCAGAAACCAAGAAACTCAAACAGAAGACAAAATAAGACCTCAAACCAAAGGTAAAACTGTTGAAACACAAGAAAAATCATCCCAAACCACAGTTCCAAAAGATGAAATAATTCAAGAAATCAAATCTCAGTCAACATTTAATATGAAATCTGAAATATCTAAGTTAAAGATAGTTGTTCCATTAGTATAATTGGGTAAAAATGACTTGTATAGATCTATTATTACTGAAACATTGAATGTAAATGAAAATGAAGATAAAATTAGTATTTGTGATGATAGACCTGAATTAATCTTTGGTCCAAATGTAGATGGTAAGCATTCAGATGGGTCAGTACCTCCATTTTATCTAAGTATTACTGTATATGATCAGATATTACACAATGCTATGCTAGATACTGGAGCTTCCCACAACCTAATGCCCAAAGCAATAATGGAAACCCTGAATCTAGACATAACCCGACCATATAAACACCTATTTTCATTTGATTCATCCAAAGTCTAATGCATAGGATTGATTAAAGATCTGTGTGTAAACTTAGTCCAATATCCTAGTAAAAGCATGATCATGGATGTTGTGGTAGCTGATATCCCGCCAAAATATGGCATGCTTCTTTCTCGCTCATGGGGAGAAAAGTTACAAGGATCTCTACAACTTGACATGAGTTATGCCACTATCTTGGTATTTGGACAACCCAAAAAGCTTTACAGAGAGACCTTAATGAAGTTTATGATTAGTACTACTGATAGACCTACCAATTATCCAATCATTCAACTCCTACTGATCTTGATTCCTTTGTTCTCAGTAACTCTGACAATAATGACTACCAAACTAAAATCACTGATAAGAAGCTTAAAATAATGGATGATTACATTGGTCATGAGGCTTTATGGCATTTAGATTTTGATGGATTAGTGCATAAATTAAGAGCTGGAGTTGGTGTATGGATTACCAACATTGAAACAAGCCAATCCCAAGGACATGCCTTTAGATTGAATTTCAAATGTACCAATAACATGGCTGAATCTGAGGCTTTGATCTTAGGTCTTCAAATCATTAGAAAATTGGGAGGGAAAAGAATATTAGTCATGGGAGATTCAGAGTTAGTTATCAAACAAATAAACACAGAATATTATGTTCACAACCCCAGACTGGCCAGATATAGGGACACAGCAACAGATTTGGTTGAAGATTTGTTAGAAAGTAAATTTGCTATCATCCCTAGAAAACAGAACATGCAAGCCCATTGTTTGGCAACCTTTTCCAGCACTTGCAAACTTCCATTTTCACCAATACAAAAGTACACTGCTAAAATCAAACACATGCCTATTGTCCTAGATAATGTAAAATACTGGAAAATTTTCTCAGAAGATGAACAAATCTATCACTTTTTGAACAATGAGTGAGAGTTTCAAAATTGTCAAATTGATAATGATTGTAATATAGATTCACCTTGTAACATATATTCAAATTCTTGTCAAATAGATGATTTAGATAATTTAGATGTATATAATTTTGATAGACCTACTATATTTACTCAGAGTGACATAGATGAATTGGAAAAAGTAGATATAGAGGAAATGATGGAAGATGAAATTGATTTGATTGATTTAAAACATAACGTTTTACCTAGAGTTTTAACTCCCCTAGAAGATTTGTTTGATTCCAACGATGTGCCCCAAAGGCCAAAAATGGAACCAATCAGGTCTGATATAGAAGAGTGTAACATAGGAACAGATGAAAAACCAAAAATGATTAAACTATCAAAATCCTTGTCATCAGAAGAAAAGGTTAAATACATAGAACTTTTGAAATAATATTAGGATGTTTTTGCATGGGGTTACGAATATTTGAAAACTTACAACAAAGACATAATTCAACATAAGATTCCTTTGAAAGAAAATCAAAAACCTTTTCAACAAAAACTAAGAAGTATTAATCCAATCTTGTTACCTTTAATCGAGAAAGAAGTTAAAAGAATGTTTGATGCACAAATAATTACACTAGTCAGGTTTTCTGACTGGGTATATAATTTAGTGCCCACTAGAAAGAAAACAGGAGAAATTCGACTGTGTATAGACTTTAGAAATCTCAATAAAGCTTCTTTGAAAGAGAATTACCCCTTGCCTAAAATGGATCATATTTTGTAGAGGGTGTCAGGTTCTTCAAGAATTTCTTTACTAGATGGTTTCTCTGGTTATAATCAAATTCTAGTTCATAATATGATCAAACTAAAACTTCATTTACCACTCCTTGGGGCACTTTCATGTACGTGAAAATGCCTTTTGGATTAAAAAATGCAGGAGCTACTGTTCAGAGGGAAATGGATATTTCCTTTGCTAAGGAGATCCATGAATTTTTAGTTATCTATCTTGATGATATTACTGTCTTTTCATAAACAAATGATGAACACTTAGATCACCTAAGACAAGTTTTTATCAAATGTAGAAAATATGGTATATCCCTTAATCCTAAAAAGACTCTTTTCGGACTAGAAGAAGGAAAACTGTTAGGTCACATAATCTCCAAAGAAGGCATTAGAATAGACCCTACAAGAATTGCAGCCATTTTAAACATTCAACCACCAAGGAACATAAAAGAACTTCAAGCATTCTTGGGTAAAATCATTTTTCTAATAAGAATTATCTCTAATCTGGCTGAAATAATAAAATATCTCAACAATATGCTTAAAAAGGAATCTGCAATAAAATGGACAATAAAGGCCAAACAATCTTTTGAATCCATAAAACAGGCCTTGACAAAAGCACCAGTTCTCATCAACCCAGATTATACAAAAGATTTCATAATCTTTTCCTTTGCATCTTAACACACCATAGCTGCAGTTCTTCTACAGAAAAACAATCAAGGTTTTGAATAGCCAATTGCATTCTTTAGTAAAGCCCTTAGAGATGCACCTCTGAAATACAATATAATGGAAAAATAGGCTTTGGCCCTGGTTAAAGCCATCAAGGATTTCAGAGTTTACATTCTTCATTCACACATCATTGCATATGTCCCTAATGCAATAATTAAAGATATCTTGACACAATATGGACCTGATAGTAGGAGAGGAAAGTGGATAGCCACTATCCTTGAGTACGATCTGGAAATCAAACCAACTAAGCTCATTAAAGGACAGGGTTTAGCCATATTGATCGCTGAATCAAATTGCAATGCTTTAGATATCAATTTCATTGCACAAATAGATGACCAAGAGGAGATGACAACTCCATTGATTAGTAAGGCCTATCTAGACTCACCATGGTACTCTGATATTATCTTTGTTCTAACACATTTACAAGCTCCGCCTGGGCTAACTAAAACCAAAGCAAGATTCATTAAATAGAAAGAAAATGAGGTTTTTTTATCTTAATTACCCTTAGTCCAGAAAGCAAATTTTCCTTTAAACTTCACTTTTCTTAGTTATGTTAATGTATTTTGAGTATCCATTGTTCCCTTCTCATTTTAACTTTAAATTATTTAATAACTCCCTAGAAAATAACCTTTTCCTATTTTATATAACTCCCTTTTATAAAATATCCCCTAAAACCCATTAATATAACTTTAGCCAAAGTTAATTATCCTCACATGTTTAAATAAAGACCCACATTATACCCCCTTTGGCTAAATATATCATTATGTAAATATCCCACCCTCTATGGTTGTTAAATCAATTTGATTTAATTAACTATAAAATAAAAATAGATGAAAAATGATTAAACATGTTTTTATATGTGTTTAAAACAAAAAATAATACCGAAGTTTAATTTAAACTTAACCTCATAATAAACCCATTCCCTTGTTTACATTTCCCTTTCCCGACTCCCTTAACCCAAGGTTAAAACTATAACCTAATCATTTTTCCCCAATATATGCCTCGCTACCTCATTCTATAACCTTGGTTAAGACCCCTTAATACCTCGCCTATCCATTTGATTTATTGTATAAAGTCTGTTTTATACATAAAATTACCACAAATCCCTCCTCACCATCGGATTCAATCTAGACCATCCGATCCCCAACACCCCATTGATCCTACGGTTCTCATCGAACGCAGTGAATAATTCCCAGCCCCCTATCATTCCCTATCGCGTAACATTAGAGCCGTCTGATCATTCTGTTGCAATCCAATGATCCTCATCCAGCGTAATAACCTTATCCTTCCCCCATTGCATTGTATGACAACTGTTGGATCTTCATTAAATTTTTAGATCTGACAATCCTAATTACACCCGATAACTCCATTTCCCATCCCCACCACTCCTTATTACGCTTAACGACCACCGTAGATTTATCATTCATCAGATCTACGGCCAGAATTCAAAGTGTCGGCCCCGCTACCATTACCCCACAACTTTCCACCCGATCTTGACCGTTCACTTATCAGAATCAAATCTGACGGTGGATATCCCATATCGCGCGATTGAAGTGATCGACCAATGTTTCCAAAAAATTATGCGATATAAGTTGTTTCCCAATACCACCTGCTGCCTATCTGTCAGTATTTCATTCGATCGCATGCAAAAAGTGAAATTCCACTTACCACCTTAAAACTGCGCAAAATCGCCCGATCCCAAATCAAAACCACTCCCACCATTCCTGCAATAAATGTGATTGAATATGATTAGAATTAAGGATTAATGCCTTAAAACTTAACTATTTTCATAGCATTTCGCCTATTCACGCATACAAACCACTGAGAACCCTTTGCAGAGTATCCTTACTCCATTTTCGAGCTGTTTTCAAACCAATTTGACCAATAACAAATCCATTTACTCTGAAAATCAATCCTGAGAACCTCCATGACCTCTGCTGGCCCAATTCAACAGAATTGAAGACTGTGACGAAACTGCAATCTTCATCGACCGCAAATCATACCTTTCACAGGTATTTTTCGCCATTCAACCCTGTAAAAATCCTTCAATTCCAGAGGAAAATAAACCAATTGAACTGCCATCTTCTGAATATAGTCAAAATATCCATCTAGGAAATCTAAAAACCTCCAAAATATAGGGGAAACTCTATCAAAATTTCTCTAGAATCCACATTTTCCATTTTAGCAGGTTTTAAGCCATCCCAAGATCATTTTCACTGCTGAACTTGATCTAAAAATATCCTCTGTGCATAAAATGCTCTTTTATCATCCAGAACCATACTCAAAATCTGAATTTGCCAGTGAATCCTTTCAATTGCCCCTTGTTTCCTAAAAATAACTTAGCAAACTTTTTAATCTTGCTTTTTCATCCAAAATGACTAAGAAACAAATAACTCCCAAGACTAGAGGCCCAAAATCCCAAAAAACTATTTCAAGAAAGTTGCCACAAGCTGAGCCATCCAAACTCGATAAGCCCACTCCTGCACTTACTGTTGAGACAATAGAAGTAGTTAGACCTGTTCAAGTTCCTATAACTTCTCAAGAAAGTAGCTCGTTTCTTGATCTTGATTATAGAATATTTGATCCTTATGTTGAATTCAACCTGTTAGAAGTCCATAATTGGTGTTTTGGAAAGTCTGTAGAGAAAGGAAAAAATAATGTGCCTGTTTGGGATTCCAATATACCAAAATATGTTGTTCCTCTTACTCATTCAGCTCCAGATATTGTCAGACTCTGTCATTTGTATTATCTTCCTGATCAAAAGTGTATTGTCAATAAGGACAGGGAAGTAATGTTCTATATCAATGCTGAGTCCATTAATTCCATGCTACAAATCACTCATGACCCCAATTCAACTTCACTATCAATAGAGGACTTGACCCAACTGTACTTGGACATAGATTTTTCTGCCAGATTCAACATATTTTAGAATTTTTTGCCTACACATGTTAATGTCCCTAAAGTAAATCCTCCCTTTGATACATTTGAATTTCCAGAGGAAACAAGGTAGATTGTCTCCATGTTGTCATTTATACTGGGATATAACAATGATGAATTCACTGATGCTTCCATCTTTGGTTTTTTGTCCACCTTGACTCCTAGCCAGCCTCCATCCATTATCTTCAATTTTTCCAAGTTTATTGCTGAGAGCATGCACTACCAATTGACCAAATTACCAGAGGAATGAGTTTTTAGATACACATCATATCTACTACATCTTTTCTTGTATTATCAAACAGAAAAGTTTCCCATTTAGTTGCAGAAATTGGATGTAGAAGGGAACCTCCTGTCAATTGTGTTTTGGACATCTATTTTGAGAAAAGAGAAAAGGGAATATACATATGCATATTTAAATGACTTATTCATAATTCCAACTATGAATTTTTTGACTAAGGAAGAGACTCCTAGAATTAATGAAGAGACTAAGAGAATCTTAAAGTTGTTTGAGAACTGTGAGACTAGGGATTGGTACTTATACATGAATCACACAGAGTTTATAGTTTATGGTGCACTCTTGGATCCATACAAACTACCAAGGTTTGTAACTACAAGAATTTTTGCTTTAGAATATTTAAGGCAAATATTGAAGGCAGATGAAGTAAATTTTATGGCCTCTAGGAAAAAGACCCAATTTAAACTCAAAAATCAGATTGGGCCATTTATTGTCAACAATAGAGAAGCTGTAAATGAGATTAATATCAAGTTGAAAGAATAAAATTTCCCATACAGCTTTATGTGGAATTATGACCCTCAGGGTGTCTTGAGCACAATCAGATTAAAATGCAAGTTGTCTCCTTTCTTACTTGATTCCAAGCCACAAATTGAAAAATTTTCCAATCAAATTGAGTGGGAGGCAAATACTTTGCTTGAGGAAGATACACAGGGTATGCAGGCAGGTAATGTACAGGAAAAACAGGTTGATCAAGCACATGTTATTACAGTTGATAAAGAGGCTGGAGTTTCTCATAAAAGAAGCAGAGAGGAAGGCAATTATACAACAAAAACTATCATAGACAAAAATTTCAAAACCTCTTATAGCAAAAGAAATAAATTGACTGTTTAGGAAAAATATAAAGCAATTGAAGTTGATGATGTTAATGGCCATCAGACTGATGATGAGGCAACCTTAATAGTAAATGAGACACTTAAAGAACTTCAAACAGTTCAAATTGAAACACAGGAGAAAGACACAATCATGGTTGAAAATCAAACTAATGTTGAAATTCCTTCTTCTTCCAAGGAATTTGATAAAACAAAGTCATACATTCAGATCAAGTTTAGAAAAATCAGAGAGAAGAATGAAGAAATAAAAAATGAAGTCTATTCCAAGTTTCTCAAAGAGAAACCTGGAAATAAAGATAGACTTTTCTCTGCTTTTGATTATTCTTCTAACAAATTAGTAATGTCATTTTTGAAGCCTACAGTGGCTGATCCAAAGTCAGTGGCAGACTACTCAAAGACAGATTTGGAATTAGATGCAGATGTTGTCCATGAATTAGATCAAATAGAATTCCACAGGAGAAATACAGAGATGTTGTATTCAAAGATAGTCAACAAAACAATGAGCTCTGTTAAACTTCAAAAGACAGTGACAAATCTGCAAAATCAAATGAAATTGGACAAAGAATCATTGCATGCTAATGGATTGAGAGTCAAAGCATTGGAAGACTTGGTGATTGAAGCAGGAGCTGATCCAGCTAATATTGAAATTGTAAAGGCTTTAATCAAACAGAAAAATGAAGACATAGCTGCTCTAAGGAGGCAACTGAAATTGCCTCAAAGTGAACATCCCCAGGAAAAGGAGATCCTTCAACAGAAAACTAAAAATGATGAATTAAGTCAATTGGTTTTAAAAATGACTTCACATCTCAAAGAAATGGAAAAACAAACTGAAGCCTTGATGAAGGAAAATGAAGCATTGAAAAAGGATAAATAAGTCATTCCTACAATTATTCCATTTGTAAGAACTGTTGTACCTTCTTCTCTAGCTGAACATCTTGCACCTCAAGGGAAATTGGCAACTGCAGTGTCAATTTCATCAAAGGATGATTCTGCTGCTACATCTTCAAATAAACAGGGACAAAAACAAGAGATACAGACTTGGTAAAAGCTTTGGAAGAGATGACTTTAAAGAATGATGAGATAAAAAATTTGAGAAAAGCTAATGCAAACTTGGAATCTGCCTACAAAGATGTTGTAATTACTTCCAAGGGCCATGAACAAAGAGTAAAGACATTAGAAGAAAGGATCCTGGTCCTCCAAAAGGAAGTAAATCTTACAGATCAGGTTGCCTACATCAAAAATCATTTGTGGACAAAAATCACTGAAGGCATTCACTCACAATGACCTTCTATTCAGATAATATATGAGAAAAAAGATCTGCCACAATCTGCCTTAGCAGAAATTGACAAAACAAGGAAGGAACTTGACAACAAACCACCACAAGCAATTCAACTCATATCATTTTTGAATAGTAAAAATAGGGAGGAATTAGAAGAATTGAAAATTCCTGATAGGACAGAGGCCATCCTTCAAATCAGAAAAGTCCTGACAAAAAGAAATATTATGAATAACCTAGAAGAGAAGTTTGATACAATGAACTTATCAATTACTAAATTCAAGACAAAATATGACTTGCTTCTAGAAGCAGGACTTCCAAATATTCATGGATTTCATGAGAAATTAATGGCACAGAAGGACTATGACCAGAAGATTAGAGCCCATGCTAAAGAGCAGGCTAACAAACCTTTGCCTCAAGGATCTCCAAGTGGAAAAGTAGTACTTCAATATTTTGATAATTTATTCTTGCTAGTGAATGAAATTAAACACATGTTCATAGTAAAGCCAAATTTTTCTAAGTGCACAAAAGCTAATGAAAGCTATAGAAAATTGAAGAATATGAAGATCCTCACTGCTGAATAGTGGCAAGAATTCACAGATCTGATGTGAATTTGACAAGTAAAAGGAAATAAAATCACATAAAAAATTCATATTCTACTGTTACTTTAGGGTGAAAAAATCAGGGTCAAAGTGTATCAGTAAAAGCAAATTGTTACTGCTGGTTATTTTTCAATTACAGCAGTGAAACAATGAAAAGAAGAGATAAAGAGTATCATAATAGAATTTGAAAAGGAGGAGTGTTCTACAAGTCATCTTCCATGAGATAATGTCTCAATTGCCAGCAACGCTTCCAGCTAATCAAAAAATCAGTTTGAATAAGATAAACAATTCTATTTTTTCTTGTAAAAGAGGACAGCTTGCAAACTGTTTTGCTGCTGTCCCTCTTCTTATGTAATATTTCCTTTTTTTTCTTGAGATATTTTCTCAAACTTTAGATATTTTGTAATTAATTCAATTGTATAAATACTTCATCTTTCAAAGTATTCAGTGTGAAATAAAATTATCCAGACTACTATAGACTTTTTTGTTGAAAACATTGGGATTTTATGTGAGTTAAGTTGAAGCAGCAGGCTGGAAACTGAAGCAAATAGACATCATAACTAATGATCCTCGTGCTGATCAGATGAGCATTGTATCTTCCAGTTTTCATTTTTTTCTTCTTTAAGTTTCATTCATACATCTTGTGTTATTTTCCATCTTAAATGAATAACTAGGAAAGGTATTACAGAATCAGTGTAAAAAGCTCTTTGTTTTTACTAGCTTTCATGTTTATGTTTTATGCTGATTTCCAGACTTTAGAATTCTCAATTTCTCTTTAGTCTCGTTTGACCTCAATTTCCCTCTTCCTTTTCTGTGATCTAAGGATTCTTAATTGCCCTTAGTCCAGATCATACCACTTCATCAAAATAGCCTTTTTAAACCCTCTGAAGATCATCTATCTTGTCCTTAGTATATTTGTTCTTTTGACCTTAGTTTTCTAGTCTTGTTTGATATAAGTTTGACTCCATTGCACAATGGTTAGGTATATCTTTCTATGGTTTCCTTTGTAGTCCTTTATTCCCACCAACATTCAAAAAATCAAACCAAATTTTCCACTCATAGCTAGCCTAAAATCCATTATAAAACAAAGTTAAATCATAAGGAGAGATCCCTCTCCGGAATTCAAGAAGGCTAGATCCTGAAATCTAAAAGAGGTTCTTGGTTACCCCTAGTTTTCTTTAACTATAAACCAAAATCCCACGACCTGAGAATTACTAGGGTGATAACAGTTTGGTCAAAAATTGCAAAAGTTATGGCTTCTTCAAAATTTCCCTAGAAAACCTTTGCTAAATTTGGCAAACTAGAGCTAACTATAGTCAAATTGGAACTTCCACCGTTTTAGTCAGACTCCACCAATTAGTGTGCAATTAACTTTTAAGTGGAGTTAACGCGCTAATTAAGCACACTTCATGCGCTAACTCCACACTTATCCAAATCCGCATTAATTTTTTGGATTAGCGCTAATGATGTGATTATAGATTAATAAATCCAGGTTAACTCTACGGTTAACATTCTCCGCCAGTGGTCATAGCAAGTGGTCCCATGGACTTGGGGCTGGCCCATGCTTACCTCTGCATACAACTTTTTTTTAATATAAGTAAAATTTGGGAACTATACATAGTAAGATCCATTGTATAGCATAGTTGGTAAGTGTTGTGCGTGTTGTGGGGGAGGTCGTGGGGTCGAACCATGAACTCCACCCGGTACTTAGATAAAAATTTTACCATACCATACAACTTGAGGGGGGGCACGTGGTAGCCTCTAGTCTTGCCACGTGTCTACACCCGATTGGCCTTGAATTAAACCAAGAAAAATTAAACAAATAGCCAACCTTTCGAACGAGTGTCGTGATGCCAAGTTGCGGATTCCCATTCACCTGCAGAAATTTCACCAAAATTTGACCCTGCACAGTCAGCTTCCACATCAGCAGTACAGACTGCTGACTGTGCATCTGTTTGTTTCTTTTTTTTTTAAATTTACATGTTTGGAAAAGCATACAAAAGTCGTTTCCGAGAGCATACGACGACCATTTTTCGTGAAACGGAGTGTGTCGGATTTAGAACGGCAAGCACTATGCGATCGTTTAGGTTTTGAGCCATTCTGAGCACATTTTTTTTTAGCTTAATACTGAGCACCTGATCATTCCTCCCCACTAGGATCCTTTTGGACCCAAAAATATTACTGTCAATTGTTCCGCAAGTGAGGGTACAATTCCATCACCTTCTCAATCTCTATCCATTTGGCCTTAGAAGGATTTGTCCCTTGAGTCCCACTCGAAGATATTCGACATTCCCTCTCCTTGAAGTTATGTTTCTTCTATCAAGTATGAGATATTGCTGAAGTTCATCAAGATATTTTGGCAAGAAATCATCTATTGATGGAAGCTGAACATTCTCTCCTTAATCATCAATCAATTAAGGCTCATACTATATAAAATTCTCAACATTAACAACATAGTATATTTTCATATAAGGAGGAAAATCTAGCTTAAATGCATTGTTACCAATCTTTTCCATAATTTTAAAAGGACCATAATGGATTGGATTAATATTTTTACCTTCCCCTTGAAGTCTCTCTTTGCTAATATATAACCAAACTTGGTCACCAACTTGGAATTTATGATTGACACGGTGTTTGTAATGCCTTTCTTTGTAGCTACTTTGACTCTTCTCAAGCTGTTCTTGCATTATGTGATGTATCAACTGAATTTTCTCAATTAACTTCCTTGTTTTATCTATGTCGCTATGACCATCAATAGCAACATCTTTCACAAATATTAAATCCAATGGCGATTTTGGCAGGTACCCAAGACATGCCTCAAATGGCGATGTGTTTGTGTAAGAATGCTTTGCCTTGTTGTATGCATGTTGAATGTAATGCAACTGTTCATCCCACAATTTAGGATGTTTGCTCAATATCCTCAAAGAAGATGAATGACTGAATTGTTGACCACTTCGGTTTGACCATAATTTTTTGCATGAAAGGTTGTACTCTTCTTCAACTTAGTGTCTATCATGTCCTGCAAATTTGACCAAAAATTCCCAACAAATCGAGAATCTCGATCACTTACAATAGAAGTAGGAATACCAGAATGAACCAAAAAATTTTGAAAGAAAAGATGAGTTGTTTGTTTAGCTGTAATTTTCTTTTTACATGGCATCAATATACACATCTTGCTAAAACTATCTACAGCTACATACAAGTAATCATGACCTTTCCTTGACAATGGAAGACCTCCTACAAAATCCATTAAATACTCTCCCATGGACGTGAAGGTACTGGAAGTGGAGTGTACAATCCTAGTTTCCTATTGCTAGGATTGTTTATTGCACACAAAGAACATCCTCTAATGAAACGGGATACACTATCAAACATGTGTGGCCAATAAAAATACCTTTGGAGATTCGCTATTGTCTTGCGTACACTGAAATGTCCAACAATCAATGAATTTTGTGCCTCCCTTATGATACTGTTTCTTTCTCCTTATGGAATACATAACTTTCCTAAGTGATACAACAAACTGTTATGTACATGGTAATCTAACTCTTCATTTTGGTTTCCTTGACTGAAGCTTGCATACACATCTTGAAAGTCATTATCATATGCATATTTATTAATGTAACTTTCATGCAAAACAAAATTGTGATTGAGTATAATAGATGAATTTACAATAGGCCTAGAAAGCATATCAACTACCTTATTCTAGATTCCCTTTCTATACCTGATAACCAAATGAAACTATTGTAGAAATCCCATCCATCTGAAGTGTCGTGATTGCTGAAACTTTTATTGTGACTGTAAGTACTGCAATGGTTGATGGTCGGTATGGATAATGGTATTTTTCCCCATCAAGTAGTGTTTCCATTTCTTTACACTTTGTACCAATTCATATAACTCTTTGTCATAAGTGGGATAGTTAGTCACAACACCATTAAAAATTTCATAATGAAACGAAATGGGCTTACCATGCTGCATGAGAACTGCTCCCATGGCATAATCACTAGCATCTGTTTGAATATCAAATGGCTGTCTAAGATCTGGAAGAGCCAATACTAGTGTTGAAATAATATTTTGTTTCAAAGCATCAAATGTTTTTTTTTTCTTATCTCCCTAATGGAAGACTTTATTGACACTATTTAATGCATGTAACAAAGCTTCAATAGAGGAAAATTAGCAATGAACTTCCTCCAATATGGTGCTGCCCCTAGAAAAATTCTTACCTCCGTAATTGTATTGGGCTTGGGCCAATTCACAATGACCTCAAACTTAGAGGGGTATATCTTCAGCTCCCCTCCTCCAACAATGTGTCCCAAATACACTAAATAAGTCTTTCCAAATTCACACTTCGACATCTTCAAAAACAACTCTTATTTTATCAACACATCAAGTACTTTGTTCACATGCATGAGATGTTCATCTCGTGATTTGCTGAATATAAAAATATCATCTAAGTAGACAATGAAAAAATCATCAAGAAATAGCCTCAATACATCATTCATAACTCTCATGAAAGTAGCTGGAGCATTGGTAAGACTGAAAGGCATAACAAGCCACTCAAACAATCCTTGTTTAGTTTTAAATGTGGTTTTCCAAATGTCCTCTTCAACTATTCTAACTTGATGATAACCACTTCGTAAGTCTAACTTAGTGAAATAATTTGCATACCTCAATTGATCAAGCAAATCATCAATTCTTGGGAGTGGATAACGATTCTTTACCGTGATTTTTTTCAGTGCACGGAAATCCACACAAATGCGCCAAGTCTCGTCCTTCTTTGGCACCAAGACAATCGGTGAACCACATGGTGAAGTAGATGGGCGTATGATACCTTTTTTCAGAAATTATTGAATTTGATTCTTGATTATCATGCTCTCCATTATCAACATGTGATACATGCCAATGTTTGGAAGTGGAACATATTGCTGCAACTATATCTCATGCTGAATCCCCCTCTTGGGAGGTAACCCATTAGGCTCCTGAAACATCTTGCCATGCTGACTTACCACATCAAAAAAATCAGATTTTAATTTTTCATCACAACCTTCAAAAGATTCATAATACATATCATTATTTTTCTTGATCATGAGAAGCAAATTTTTTTTACTTGCATTTACTAGTCCCTTCATTTGCCCTGCATTAACTAAAGAAATGTTCAGATTTTTGCGATGATCTCTCACAATATATTCCACCCCATCCTTGAGCAAGTGATAATTGTTCTCATGGCAATAGAATACCTCTTTCCTTTCATACAAATATGGGCTTCCCAAGATAATTATTGAAATGTCAAGCAAAACCACATCGAACTTGAATTCATCAATAAAATTTGCAGTAATGGAAAACCTGAATATAAATTTCCTTGTAACCTGTAGATTTTCATTCTTGACTATCCAACCCAAAGGATATGGCTTATGATGGGGTACTATTTCAAGTTTAAACTTCTTGACCAAGTCTTCTGAGATTAAGTTCACTTGTGACCCACTATCAAATAATGCGTCAATCTTTGTATGGTTTGAGATCACCCTTACATGGAACAACTCTATCATTTTTTCTTCATTTGGAGTGTTATTGTGACAATTTGATGAACTAGTACTTGCTATGGCTTATTTTCCCTTTGTGACCATGGTTGTAATCTTGGTCTTCTCACCAGAATCAGATCTAAGATCATGTTTTGTGGTAGCGAGCGTCTTTTTTTTCCCCTTATTGTTAAGTTTCTTAGGCCTTAGTTCAGGATGTAGTTTCCAACAGTGGGCTTCATCATGCCCCTCTTTGGAAAAATGTTTGCATGTGGTTTTCTCCTCTTCTTTCTTAACACTTTCATTATTCTTACCCTTCCATTTTCCTCCCCTCTCTTTCTCCTTACCCTTGAATGGATTCTTTTTACTACCCTCTTCCTGAATGGTCTTTCCCCTTACTTCAAGGTGTGTGTCTTGCACACATACCTCATCTAAGTTTCCTGGATTAAACATAAGGATAGTGTGTTTTAAATAGAAATGTAAACCCCAATGTATTTCAATGGAGTGTCTCGAGATTTCAAGTTTACACCAAACAACAAAGGCCTCTTCCTAAAATCCTAGATATAATCTTGAACTGTTTTACCCTTAAGATGCCTAAAGTTTTGCCAACTCATAATGGATTTTTGCATGTGAGCTAAAGGATAAAAATATCTCTTAATTGAAGAAATAAACTCAACCCAAGAAATGGATATCTTACCATGGATTCACATTTCCTCTTGAGTCTCTGCTTTCCACCGGACCAATGTTATTCCTTCTAGCCTAAATGAAGCCAATTGGATCTTTGTTTCATCGTCTTGTAGGCTTTGAATTCTGAAATAAGCCTCCAACTGATGAATCCAATTGTCCAACTTCTCTGCATTTACCTCACCATTTTACATGGGAAGTTCAAATTTAATGTCCAATTTGAGTAAGGGAGTTTTTCATTTTGGGTTTTTTGAGTGAGTATGGGTGGTTTGTGTGATGGAAGTGGAATATGATGCTAATGGTGAGGATGAGGATGATGAGGAATATGGTACTGGAGATGGAGGAGGCTTCCCTCCATTACCCTTTGAAGCCTTCTCTTCATCCTTTTTGTGTTCTGAGGTTCTCTCTCCATGTGAAGGCTTATAATTCCCTCCAACCATCTTGGTGCTCTTCTCTTCATAGAGGACCCTAACCATGTCAGTTAGGTCATAAAAATCCTTCTTAAATGCTTCCTCTTCTGAAAGACCTTCAATATCTCCTACACTTGACATGATGATTGTGGATTCAAGCTTAGCTTCCGGTTCTTCTTGTACCTCTTCAATCTCAACTAGAGATATAACTTGAGGTGCTTCAAGTGTAGTTGGGAGTGAAAATTTGGGTGGAGATTGTGGCCTTTTTCTATCCCTTTTCTAGTCCTAACTTCAATACTAGAAACCAACAATTTCCCTTCTCCTTTCTGCAAATTTAACCATGTTAGCATCACAAATTTGTAACCATTAAAACCCTACTTGCACAAAATTCAAGAAAATATCAAAAAAATATCTTTGCACTGATACCACCTTGATCCGAATTTGAATGTTAGTTTTTTTGTGCTAATGTAATATCCCTTTTTCAGGATTGCTCATGAATCATGCATGAAAAACGCATTTCCAGCAACATATGCAATAAAACAGTGAAATTATCACTTGGATCCCGTAGATACATCCATCTAGCAACTAAATACAAGAGGATATCTGAAAGAAATGAAACTAGGTGGGTTAAATAGATCTCCCACACTAGAGTAGCTGAAAATGACTAAAAACCCCAAACTACATTTTACCAGAGTTGCTGCATCAATGGATTGCGTAGTCTAAAGAGGGTTTTAACATAAAAATATGGGAGAACAATAGATATACTCATATATTAATGAATAATGTTGAAGTACATAGATCTAGTCTCCTCATACAAAATACAAGAGAACCCAGCAAGGGTTTCTTGTCAAATACTCTGCATACAAATGTGATCTTCAAAAAATTACTGAATAATCACTGAAACATTGAAGCACAAGAGCATAGAAGGCTAGAAAGATATCTGATCAGATGTAGAACCCTCAAGGGCTTCCTCCCATGAAAGGATGAACCTCTCAATCACAGGGAAACTCAGCAACGGAGCCACCAAACCATGCACTGAGCACTGCCTCCAAAATAACACATTCCTTAGTAGAAAAAACATTGGGAATGTATGGGAAATGTGTGGTCTGATACCACATATCTGAAATATGCTCTGGAGCTCTCCAAACAGATCTCTCAAGTGAAGGAAACCTTCCTCCAATGGAAAACTAGCTCAGAAGCTGGGATTCCAATCCCTTCCACTGCTGCACCCAGCAACACTACACAATCTCTGGAAAAGTTGTGCTGATGAAGATGGCTGAAGCTTGGCCTAAAAAATTGATGTGGAATGATGAATGAAAACTCTCCCAATGAGCTCCTCAAAGGAAAGAGGTGGGATTCCCGCCTGGGAACACCCAGTGCTAAACATCACTGCAGCTTTACTAAGCAGCAAAGCAGCAACAATTCTTGGCAGCCAAGAATAATAATCTACAACATGATGAATAATGTTGCCATCCTCTTTCTTATATAAGACATGAGTTTTCTTGCCCTTGGACCCACTCACTTAGGTTACTTCTAACCCAAGTTACATCTCCCTCCAAAATTGTGTTATCCATCCTAGGATTCCTCCTCCACTAAAACTGCGATGTTGACTTAGTCAAAGCAGCTTCATTTTATCCCTGTTCACACATGGAGGTGTTTTATTAGGCTAGAAAGAATGTCCCCTTTCACACTTGGAGTGTTTTTATCCTCCTTAGGATACTTATGGGCTTTCCTACCCATTTATTCACTGGCTACAACTGCTGCTAACTCTAATGTTCCATTTAGCTTTGAGGTTAAAATTTTGGGAACATTACAACTAATTTCATCTTCAGAATTATAAAAAAAGCTTGATCATTTGTTTCATGTGCATAATTTTCCTTGAAGTGTTTGCAAGTGTTTAACAGGTAATTCAATCTTCTTTTATGTTAAATTAATGATAATATTAACATTAAAAGAAAGTGTTGAACAACAACAAACAAATGTATAGCAAAACATCAAATGATCCATTAACACAGTTTTTTGATGGAGTTCACCCTTCCTGGGCTACATCTCCTTGGTCCAGCTTCCATGGCCTCAGCCTCTGTATTAGCTCAAAAATGGAAAAATATTTCTTTTACAATCCTCTATTGCTCCTGCAACCTGCTCTAATGCACTTAGAATAGCTCAAAATGGCTAGCTAGCCTCTTTCTAAGATCAGTTTGGTCAAAAAATTCAAAAGTTATGGCTTCAATTTTTCCCTAGAAAACCTCCACTAAATTTGGAAAACTAGAGCTAACTGCAATCAAATTGGCACTTCTGTTGTTTTATTCAGACTCTGCCAATTAGTGTGCAATTAAATTTTAAGTGGAGTTAATGCGGTTATTAAGCACACTTAACACGCTGACTCTGCACTTATCCGAATTTGCATTAATGTTTTGGATTACCGCTAATGATGTGATTACGAATTAATAAATCTGGGTTAACTCCGTGCTTAACGTTTTCCCCCGATGGTCATAGCACGAGGTCTCGTGGACTGGGGGCTGGCCCCCGCTTACCCTCACATACAACTTTTTTTTAATATAAATAAAATTTGGGAGCTATACATAGTAAGAACCATTGTATAGCACAGTTGGTAAGTGTTGCGTGTGTTGTGGGGGAGGTTGCGGGTTCAAACCCCGACCTCCACTCGGTCCTTCGATAAAATTTTTACCATACCATACAACTTGAGGGGGGGCACGTGGTGACCTCCGGGCTTGCCACGCGATGACACCCGATTGGCCTTGAATTAAACCAATAAAAATTCAAAAAATCACCAACCATTCGAACCAATGCCATGCTGCCAAGTGGCAACCATTAGGGGAATTTTGATGTCTAAATGGGCCTCCTAAGAAAAATGTACAATCAAAATTCATTTTATGAGAACCAATCACATTTTAGGGGATGACATCATCCCTAATGGTTGAGGTGGCATTGCTTGAGTTAAAGGTACTTACTTGTCACATTCTCAATGGTGGATAAAAACTCATGGTTAACCATGGTAGTGCTCTAAGTACTTTTAAAGTCAAAGCAAAGTACTCATAATAAATGTCATTTCACACTTTTTGAATAAAAATATATTATTTTCATTTCATATTTCTTGAAAGAAACAATGCATATCCCTATACATTTATTACATTATATTATTTTTATATAGTATCACTACTACATTTGGCGAAAATTCCGACACTTGGTTCTGACGCTTTTGACCAAATGTCGGAAATTTCCCCAAATTTTTTGCATCCCGCCCGAAACCGTCGCTATACCGACGTTTATAGAAAAGTGTCGCAATACGGACACTTAGAAAAGTGTCTCAATTGCGACGTTTGGAGGAAGACGTCGCAATTGCGACACTATGGCCCAAAGTGTGGCTATTGAGACGACTCCAATCGTCACAAGTGCGACACAATGTCTAGGTGTCGCCATTGTGACGTTTAGGTACCCGTCATGTGCAGCGACACTTATATGCGTGCCACATAAAAATACGAAACTTATATACGCACTAGCAAAGTCCCGAAACTTGTTGCGCGCTACATAAAAATGATTTTATTGTTTCATTATCTTTTATCGCATGCTTCTTTTGTCTGATATGACGTGCGTAGCCCTCCGGCTCTTGTAGAACAACATTCGCCCTCGGCTCTTGCGAGAACATCATTTTCCCTCGGCATTCCACGCTCGGCTCTTGCGAACAGCATTCGCCCTCAGCTCTTACAAAATGGTAAGTTCTTACTGCATGCCCTTCCTCCTATAGTAGGGTTGACTCTATTTGGGTTTTTTTGGTCAATTCCATTGGATTGTGTTAGGCACATGGGGTTCTCTGTAGATGTCGAAATCCTATGCAATACCCTCCCCCATTGCCCCATTATCTTCATCACCCAAATACAAATTAAAATTTTCCCAAATAAATGCTTATTAATTTGGCAGCCATTATTTCTCCCTGCTTTAAAAATCCTACATTTAAATGAAAACAAGCATTGCATTTCAACTACAAAAATCTATTAGTGTTAAAATGTACATGTGTGCTACATTAATGTCTGATATCACGCGCGCATTCGCCCTCCTCTCTTGCAGAACAACATTCGCCCTCGGCATTTGTCCTCAGCTCTTGCAGAACAGCGTTCGCCCTTAGCATTCGCCCTGAGCTCTTGCAGAACAACATTCGCCCTCAACATTCGCCCTGAGCTCTTGAGTAGCATTGCGCCCTGGATTCGCCCTCGGCTCTTCCGAACAACATTACGCCTTGCATTCGCCCTCGGCTCTTGCGAGAATAGCATTCGCCCTCAGCGTTCGCCCTCAGCGCTTGCAGAATAGCATTCGCCCTCGGCTCTTGCAAAATGGTAAGTTCTTACTGCAGGCCCTTCCTCCTATAGTAGGGTTGACTCTATTTGGGTTTTTTTGGTCAATTCCATTGGATTGTGTTAGGCTGTAGGGTTCTCTCTAGATGTCAAGAATCAAGATTCAATACCCTCTATTATCTTCATCACCCAATACAAGATTTAAATTTTCCCAAAGAAACGCTTATTAATTTGGCAGCCATTATTTCTCCCTGCTTTAAAAACCCTACATTTAAATGAAAACAAGCATTGCATTTCAACTACAAAAATATATTAGTGTTCAAATGTACATGTGTGCATCACTTGTGTAGGGTATTCCTTTTCCACTTTCACATTATCCAAGAATGTGTGCGGTATAGTTCATATTTTTTGTGATTTAGATTGTCTTGAAAAAGGAAAGGTAAATTATTTCCCATGGAAAAGAAGGTTTTCCCTTTTTATAGGTTGTTTGGACTTACGTGGAAAAATTTATAGTATGCCTTTCATATTATGTAGTTTAAATTTGAATTAACAGATTATTCTACATGAAAATATAATTACCTATGTGATGTCCTTCATCACTAATTAAAATTATAGGCTTTCAATTTCCTAGACTCTAACTCATCTGATGCTAAATTCTAGGTTCTCAGTGGTGGATCACTCTTCCATTGATTTCCTTTCCCTCTGGATCTTGTCATACTTTAAAAGTCATCAATGATACATATATTATTTCAGGTATCCCAAAAGGCTTTATAGTAGAACATATTGTGAAGTTTTTTTGACACTTGAGGATTCTTTTTAGAACTGCAACACGGTCTATGCTATCAAGTTATATATCAAGCAACTTGTCCTTAATAACCACACTATGAGGTAGGTTCAACCAGTTTGAACTTGTTGGGACATAGCATATGAAGTTGTGTGATGAGTCCATATCACAGGTCTATTATGGTGACAAAAGTGAAGACACGTAATGATAGTTATTATGTTAACATTACTAGAAACATTTTCGAAATTATCCATGCTATCAGGATGTCAAAATTCCAGGCATTAGGTGTCAATACTCGTAGCTAATAGATAATAATAATAATATAAAAAAATCACAACTTTATTCTTGAAATATGATTGTTACACATTGGTAGCCTAGTTCATGAGTTACTATCACCCAAAGACTGCAAAACAAACTTAAAATATAAATTAAACCAACATGAGAATCCAACTAAGGGTTTCTCGACAAAATCATGCCATAACATGGCATTTTGAAACCCAAATTTGAATCCATCATAAGTAATACAATGCAAACTCAAATGGATTTTCAATGCATGTTTGCATGCTACACTTATTCTCTGTCTAGATATCATTTTTTAAATGGAACCATTAGTCAAGCCCACAGTCCTTTTTATGTGAAAAATTTTAGCTCTATTTGAGCTCTTTTTTGCTCCACCACCTCCATAAACCAGTGTTACATGGGGTCTCGCCCCCCAACCTAGGGGTCTGGATTCCTCGCCCCCTCGTGCTCCGGGGTCTTGGGGACTTCTATGGGATGTTTCCCTCACGCCCCCTCACGCTCCCTCACACCGATAGTTTCTTAGGTAATTTCTTGTTTCTTGAGATGAAAAACAACCAAAGAAATTGTGAAGATCCTTTTAAGAAATAAATGACCATTTCTCAATCATATCTCAACTATTTTTTATTTTATTCAGTGGTTGCTTACTTTGAGAGAAATTTGACACTTTTATAAGGAATATAACATAAAAACACAAAATGGGAAGGAATTGATAAGGTAGATGACCTTTAGTTGTTGTCAATTAAGAATTGATAATACACGATGCATGTTCTGTACTACAAACTAGATTCCTTCCTGGAGTTAGGACACAAAGTATTGAATCAAAGTTATAGTTTCTAACTTCTTGTATTGGTTCATCAATCTTGAAATTCAGACATTGCATGTCTTCATTGCTTCATGTTTGAATAATTTGCATCATATCATACAATAAGAAATTAGGAATTATGATTATTATTACTTTATGGATCTGTTAAGTTACTTTTAAGTTTGCATGGTTTAGTGTGAAATTATTCTAGTGTGCCCCTAGGCCCAAGTGAAGGAATGCCAAGGAATGAGAACCCTAGTTTTTAAATGGTATTGTTTCTTATACCCAAAAACCCCTCAACATCACTTCTTATTAGTTCTTAACAATAGTGTTGTAAACAATTTGAGATTTGATATAGAAAAATCTCGCACTTCTCAAGATAAAGTCCTAAAGCTAAAGTGTGATACCATGTGTAATTCAATAGCCCCATTGTCACCTCACCAACCTCTTTTCACTTTGGGCTAGCTCTCCTCCAAATCAAGGGGGGTTCTCCCTAGTAGATGTTAGGGATCTAATGGCCCAACCAAACCAAGTCAAGAGCCCCCTAACTCTCTATGTTTACTACTATCAATCAAAATATTGAACAATAGGGTCAGACATGCATCCTGAAGATAAAATTTCCAGGGTATTTTTTGGTAATTTCAAAGGGAAAGTCCCCAAACACATATAATCAAGGAATTATAACGTGATTTCAAACATTAAATATCAACAAAATCGTTTAAAGGATATTGAAAGGGAAAAGGTGATGGAAGATAGAAAGTGCCTTACTTAAATGCTCTAAGGATTTTTCAATAGTTGCTCCAAAAGCTTCACTTCAAGGCCCTTCAAGATCGTCTCCAACAATGCTATACCATCAGCTTCAACAATGTTGCTCCAACAATGTCCTCAAGGTCTTCACAACAAGTTTACTAGAATTTGCTCCAACAATATATTCAATAAGGTCTTCATTGTCAACTCATCTCTTGTTTGGGTGCCTTAATGTGCAATGACATGTTTCCAGGATTGAATTCAATGCAAGGCATATTTGAAACTCTAACTCTGTCTTCCGGTGTCTTATTAGAAATTATTTCAGTTTTAATTTTGTGTTTTCAAGTTAGATATTTTTTTCAAGTTTTTACATTTATAATTTTATTGCAATGTGGCAGACTGATCAGAGCAGTGCAGGAACAACCCCGAGACGGGATGATCGTGGAAAGAGGCCAGCGGAAGAACATGTAAAGTGCCATCATTGCTCTATCTTCAGGTATTTTAGTTATTTACATAATTGAAATAATATTAATTTTGTTCAAATATGCAGACACCTAGCCATGGTACGCCTGATGATTCCCTCTTTGAGGAAGAGCTTTCTTCATCCCTATCTCTAGTGTTCTTGTTGCGAAAAAAGGCATGAGATGCAAGGTCGGAATTTAATACTTTGATAGACGCGCCTCAAACACTTGAAACAAAAGAGAGGATAAAACATCTTATGAGCCAGCTAGAAAGATATCAGGTAATAATAAAAAGTCAAAAGGATATTTTTTTTGTTCTGCATGAGATGAATTGTGATAGTTTGATTTTTAATTTTTACATTGACTAAAATAACAAAAATTTCTTTTGTATGTAGCGTTTTCTGGCACTTGCTGAACCCGGTGTTGGTGGTAGTGGGACACAAGGGCAAGATATTTCCCAACAACCCTCTCGTACACCTTCTACTCCTTTAGGTGCCAACCAAGAAACACACCCTGCCCAAGCAGACACCCAGCCAACCGCTGAACGTGTTGGCAATGATGAGGCTAATATGGCCAACTACATTATTGCATTTCCTGGAGCTACACGTGTCAGCTCCACAGGGACCATTAATGGCACGTTGTTGGTGAACGATGAAGGTGTCCCTATAAAGCATGTACAACTCCCAGGTAAATTTTAATATTTTAACTATTTCATATACTTTATCTAAAACATATTTATCATGATTTTTATTTTTAAATTAATGATAATATCTTTTTTTTTCTGTGTAGGAAACAATGAGTTCTATAGGTTTCTGGAGAGCCATGTGTTGGTAATTTTTGGCCCAACCATACGCACAGGGTGGAATTCCCAGAATTCCAACCTAAAAAAAGAACTTCTAGATTATCTAGAAGCCCTTTTTGGGGTCGGCACATTTGACAGAACAGCGGTGGCTCGGGTAGCCAGCAAATATTTGAAATATACCAGGGACACCTATAGGACGCAATTGCAATTTAACCCTAGATATGAGCATCCTCTCACAGTTCCAGAGAGTGAGTGGATAGCACTCATCCATGACGGAAAAGAGAAAAGGGCAAAGAAAGAAGGAAAAATGCCAACTGGACCCGCAAGGTAAATTACAACTTTAATTCAATAGCTTTAATTTTCTTTATGTCTAAAATAAAAGTGTGCTACGTCATATCTGACTTCAATATTTTGATGCTAGGTTGCCTGACAACTCAAAGGCAACCAAAGCTAGGATTGAGAAAAAGGGCCATCACAAGCTCGGCCAGGGTGGCTACTTGAAATTAGCTGCAAGAATTGTAATTAAGTAGCTAAACATCTTATAATTAATTGTATCGCCTTCCAACGTTTTTGTAATCCTATCAAATATGATTAGAAATACACAATCATATGTAATGTAGGGTGATGACTTCGGAACAGAAAATACAGAGGAAGATAAAAATATCGCTTTCCATTTCGGCTATCAAGTTGTAGTTGAACGTCGCAGAAGCTTGGGGCAGGTCCCAAGATCCAGAATGCCTGATAAGGTAAAACATTAACCTTTCAATATGTTTGTTTTCGTCCATATATTTAATGTCTAATAACTTTGTTTAAATCAGGGGAGCAACACTACCGACGAGGCAAATAACCCAGTTTTAGAGCCAGATGTAGATGATCCTCAGGTGCAACTTGATCATTGTAGTGGGGACCAGGCCGACAATGCTACTATCAGTGAGGGTCGTGACGGTAATTAATTTCCACTTATAATTTTTTCTAATTATACCTTGATGGTTGTCCTTATAACGTTTTTTGTTTAAATGACAGAGAATGTTTCCCTTGAGGATATTACCACCAGAGAGGAAGACAGGGCAACAGTCTCAATGGTGACAACTGGTGCACCAGGTAAATAATCTCATTGCAATTTTTTTTATTAATATTACCGAACTAGTTCAATGATATTTAAAAACTGACAATTAAAATTTAATATTATCTGTTTTTGTAGGCAATGCCCCGTCACTGGATGAGACCAAACATCGTGACTACGCAACTAGGTTAGCAGCGACAACTGGTGCACCAGGTAAATAATCTCATTGCAATTTTTTTTTATTAATATTACCGAACTAGTTCAATGATATTTAAAAACTGACAATTAAAATTTAATATTATCTGTTTTTTTAGGCGATGCCCCGTCACTGGATGAGACTAGACATCGTGACTACGCAACTAGGTCAGCGGCGACAACTGGTGCACCAGGTAAATAATCTCATTGCAATTTTTTTTATTAATATTACCGAACTAGTTCAATGATATTTAAAAACTGACAATTAAAATTTAATTTTATCTGTTTTTGTAGGCGATGCCCCGTCACTGGATGAGACCAGACATCGTGACTACGCAACTAGGTCAGCGGCGACAACTGGTGCACCAGGTAAATAATCTCATTGCAATTTTTTTTATTAATATTACCGAACTAGTTCAATGATATTTAAAAACTGACAATTAAAATTTAATATTATCTATTTTGTAGGCGATGCCCCATCACTGGATGATATCAGACATCGTGACTACGCAACTAGGTTAGCAGTGCGGGTCGAAAGGCATGAAACAGGAGCAGAGCACAATGATATTGATGATGTAATTAGGAGCTTTAGAAATAGGAAGAAGAAAAAGAAAATTTGATAATGTAAAATATTGTATTATTATAAGACAAACGTTACCATACTTGGAACGTTTTTTTCGTTATATAAAAAACTCATTTATCATACTATTTTTATGTCAAGCATTAATTGCAATGTTTCCTTGCGTACTTTTTGTTGAATTTTTTTATTATTAGTTATTGAATATTTTTTTTTATGCTCATGAAAGTAAAAAATGAAATATATATTGGGTATTGGGGAATTGAGAGTGATGTGAGGGGGGGGGGAGGGGCCATAAGAGCTTCCACCTTCACGTGGTTGGCCCTGTTTAGTAGAGAATAATTTATTGGAGCGATTTAATCTTGGAGCAAACCTCCCTTGATCCAGCGTAGCAACAAAAAAGTCAATGTTGACTTAGTTGCTACTCTTTGAGATCGTGGGAGGCTTGTTCCAAGTTCATGCGACTCCAATAAATTGTTCTTGAAATGAAGAGGAGCTTATTCAGGTATGTTTTGACATTTCAACATATGTTCTAACATTATCATAAGAATGCATCTTAGAGTAAAAAATACTACATCAATTACTTGTATTTATTGTATAGATAATGATGGATTTTGATTGACTTGGCAGTGCAGGTACAAATCCTCTTGCATCATGAGCAATATAACTTGTCAACCAGGGTCATGTCCAGGATATTTTTTCTTGTGCGCTTGACCGGGTTCGTAATGTCACATTTTGTAAGTTCCTTTACAGTTCATAATTCAATATTAAGCTTGTTCATGATTATTATCTAGGTTTTTTGTATGTGTTTTTTCATCTATTTGATTGTAAGCAACTACGCATGTTTCCTGTTGTTCACTATGATTTCTCCCATTACCACTCCCAGGATGAAACTGAATTTATTGTTACATAGGTTACTTTATTGTTACTATGATTTCTCCATTTACGATTTCATAGGTTACATCATGTAAAGTTGTCAATCTCAGGTTGGTGATGAGCTTTAGTTCTCTAGATTTGGGGATTTTCTGATATTTTCTCCCTCATGTCATTCATGCATCACCTCGTTGTTTGAGCATGCCAATTGTCTACCACTTGTACCAATTGGCACATGTCAATCTCTGAGTGGTGCCACATTTCACCTATTTTCAGTGAGAGTTTAGGGTTTCTCTAACATAGCTTCAGAAATCCGATTCGGTGCCTGCTTGAATATTGTCACATAATACTCATGGTTTGGATTGATGAGCATGTTCTGAATGGTTGGTTGATTCATAAGAACCACCCATATAGTCATCTTGAGATATTTTAGAAGTTTTCTCGGGTTTCCTTTTTCACCATTTCTAGTGGGTGGGATGGTGTGGGGTGATCCATCAATACTGGTAATATGGAAAACCTTTGCAACAAGAAAAGGTATGAACATATTACATAGCCGATCAAGTCAATCATGAAATATGACACCTATTGGTATAGGAGTCTAACACTAACTATGTTATCACTCAGATTTTCCTTGAAGTTGTAGAGAAGAGGAAAGAGGTCCGAGGTAACCACAAACCAATCTTTTAGGTACAGAATCTAGCCAATCTGTACCCAGAGAGGGCTCTCTCTTTAAAATTTAGCTTTGTTTTGAAAGATATTAGGCTAGTTATAAAGTTCAAGGGTTTTGATTGAATTTAGATGGTGGAATTCGATAGTTGAGGGCAAGATTGAAGTAATTCAGGCCATTGGGCTATGGAGTCAAAAAGATGGCTTCACTGGATTAAGTTTCTAAACAAAATATGGTTTTACAGGGCAAGATAATCAAGCAGAGAACAATTTTAGATCTTTAAAGCGAATGAGATGGAATTAAAATGGATGAAAGGAAATTAAGAATCTTTCAACACATTCAAAGAGGGAAATTGAGTGATTATCAATAAAGAGCATTCAAGTATTCTTTACTAAATAATCAAAATGCTTAAACTAGTAAAACATGAGCAATTAAGAATTCACTGTTTAAAACCAGTTTAGAAGAAAACATTTAGAATAACGATGATTAAAATCAGATTACACTTAAGCACTTTCTGATTTACTCTTTTTCATTAGCTATTCAGAAATGAAAACACAGTGATATGATAAACATATATAAAGACTTTAAAACACAAGAGAAAGATGACTTATTGATCCATAGTTTGACACATGAATCTTGGAAAAAGTCTTTCGCATCAATTCATCATCCAGCAAGCCACAAAAAATTTCTCCAACAGCTCTTTATTCCGAAAAAGTCAATATTACAGCAAAGTATAAGAATCCACCCTCAATACTCTAATTGAGGGAGTATTTATACAAAAAATTATCAAAAATATCTCATAAAAAATTGAGATATAATCTAGGGTGACTCATGAATAAGTTACAATAAAAATAGAGACAAATGGTCTCGTAGATAAGATAAAAAGTAACTGATGTTGTGTTGTTTCCTTCTTTTGAGAATGTGTTGGAGGTAGGCCCTATGTTTTGGCCCATTGCTGTCATCCACAGTAATTCTATTCTGACTGCCTTGCTTTACTGATACTCTTTGTTTTCACTGATACACTTTAACCTCTGTTTATCCTTTTTTATCATGGTATACTGTAGTAAATAGGCAAAATTTCATATAAGCATAAATTTTACAAAAGTTCCAACAGTTCTTCCCACCATTTATGTTCTGGTATTCTGGTCCGTTGAAGTTTTCTCAATGTTTCATCAGCCTCAGTATATCTGAAAAAGGTAGGCTGAATTGGAAACAAATGCTTTACTTCATGCTCAAGATAAAATAAATTTTCCAATCTGTCATGAAGATTTTTTCCTATTGGCAATGCTGCTTCTGATGTACTAGTTGAAGAATTGGCCTGATTGTCAGCATACTTGTCCAATTTTTCAACATAGCTTTCAAGGTCCATTAGTTTATCCTCTGAAACTATAGGACTGAGCAATCCTTTTTTCAACAAAATATCAAATCTTTCTTTGAAGGCAATGATTTCTTCTTGCATATCTGAGCACCTTCGTTCTAGATTCTGCATAAGGGTTCTCTTAGTAAAAACTCTTTTTATTTCCAAAATTGTTCTGGTCCTGTCCTAAATACCAAGTTCTGCAAGTTGGTGTCTGGTTTGAGTGTTTAGAAACTGTATGAGTTGATTGGCTTCCTCAGGCCTATTTCCCAATTCTTCTCTTGTACTTTGAACTTCTTCTATAGCCAATTTGACTAAATCATTTTGTTTATACATAATCTGAATTGAAGACCAGACATCCTTTATTGATTGGATAATTTTTTCCCAAAGAATTTCATTTATTTCCTTTAAAGGTTTCTCCAATGTGAGATCCTTTTCCAATGCTTTAACAAAATTTTCTAATCTTTTGACGTCTCTTGTTTTATCATCAACACTCATTTTTGAGAGATCATATCTTTGTTCTAAATTAGTAAGTTGTAACTTTGTGTGCTGGAGTTCTGTTACTTGAAGTTTCAATTCATTCATTGACTTTATTAATTCTTCAGAACTCAAATTGGAAGTATTTACCTGTGATAGCTCTGTTGGCTGACCTGTTGTGGATGTACCTGTACCTGTAATTGCCTCTGTTGTTGATGCTAGAATAGTAGACTGCTTGTTCTTTAATGCCTGTTCAAGCTCTTTTTCTGTTTCATTTAGTTGCTCATTCAGTTTCAAAAGCAAGTCCATCATTTCTTCTTCAGAATTTTTCTTTATCATCTCTTTAGTTTGTGGATGTCTTGAAGCTGGCAATTTCAACTGCTTTCTCAAAGCTGCAATATCATCATCTTTTTTCTTGATTAGGGCCTCTATACCTTTGACATCTTTAGGATTGTGACCCAATCCAATGATTATTTACTCCAATGTCTTTATCCTGTTGTCTTTGGCCTGAGAAGAGGCTTTTTCAAGCTGCAATTGTGCATTAGTGTTCTCCAAAGAATCCTGCAACTTCTGAGTTGCCATTGCTTTATCGGTCAGAGTAGAATAGATCATTTCACCAGTCTACTTATGTAACTCAATCTGATATAAAGGATGAATATCCTTTGCTAAGACTTCAAAATTTGTTCTAATATAATCTGCAGCTGTTTGAGGCTGCTGCACTTTTGGTTTGAAGTGACTCATTATCATTTTGCCTTGCTGAATGTCATAAGCTGACATCAATATTTCTTTATTCTTAGGAGCCATCTTCAAATACTGATTGTAAACCTGGAGTCTTAGTGGATCATTCCTAGCTTTTATATTGATAAAGGTTTTCTTTATATCTCCTGCATCTTTAACTGGTGGTTTGAAAGAAGATATTTCAACACTATGTTGCTTTTGCAGCTCTTTTCTTTGTAAAGTAGTGGATGCCCCACTGACTGTACCTGTTTGTTGACTATCCAAATCTTCTCTCTGGCTATCAGGAATTTCCTGAACAAAATCTACTTCTGGAAGAGGATTTAATTTTTGTCTTTTAGCATGAGGCTGTTCTAAAGATCCACCAACAGGGGTAGCAACTTCAACATCTCTCTTCTTGCCTTTTTATATATTGATAGGAGTTTGTAAAATTGAAATTTCTGGCTCATTGATCTGAATAGGAGGAATTTGTACTTGACCCTGTTCTTTAGAAGTCTCAGGTTGCTCTGTCATTGTGAATTTTTCAAATACTTGTATGTCAGGCTCATTTTCTTTTCCTTTAGATTGTACTATGGCCAATGCACTGATCTCCTATAAATTTTGCTGAGAAGTCCCTGCAGAAGAAGGACCAATACCTGGTATCTACACCTGTCCAAAAGAGTCTAGGTCAAGTATTTTCTCAAGGTCTTTCATTACATTTTCAACATTGACTTGCTCACTATCCTGTTCTACCAATGTTCCTTCCATCCATTCATCCATATTGGCATATTGTTCAATTTCTGGAATTTTGTGATGAATGTATGGTGATAGTTTATTTTTCATTCTTTTATCACAGATAAAGCTATTTGGGTCATAAGGCACCTAGTAAAAACTTTTTTTTAATCTGAGATATTCTTCTAAGATTCTTTCTGCTTCCTTTCTAGCATCTCTAGAGTTACAAACAAAGGGACCTAATTGACTTTTGATCCTAAGTTGAGCCTTTTTCTTTGCATTGCAGAAATGAACTATATCTGAGTTAATCATCTGCCTAAAATACTCTAGTGCAAAGAGTCTCATGGGGACATATTTGGGAAACTTGAATGGGCACAATTCACATCCATATATTTTGATCTCAGTGTGATTTTGATACAAGTACTAGTCACCTACCCTATATTGTTTTGAGAGCTGTAGAATTTTCTTGATTTCATTATTGACTCTAGGAGGGGAAACTCCTGTTAACAAAGTGGTTGCAGGGTGTACAAATAGGTCAATAAACTCATTATAGGAGTAAGGAGAATCAGAGGAATTATGGGTGATGGCAGACCAAAATATCACGGACCTAGGATTTCCTTTGGCATCAAGTTTCTGAACATGGAAAGGGAAACTTTCTGATTGGTAATAAATCATGAGATGATATATAACAGAAGAATATTTGAACACTTTTTCATTATCAAATCTTATGAACTGATCATGGATTTTATCAGCAATGTAGGATGCAAAATCATTCTTGACCGCAGGGGACTGTCCAGGGGTAAATATAGACAACAATACTAGGGTTAATTGATCAACATATTCACTAGTATTGAAACCCATGATAAAGGATATCATATTCAGAATAAGCCTGCCCACATCAGTGAAAAAAGTATAACCATAGGGGAGAGGGCCTTTGGGCTGATGCTCTGGTAACATGAAGGTTTGACAAATGCGATTTAACTCTTCATGGGACAAATTGGCAGACTTTTCAAGTAATTCTCCCATGGACAGGGGAGTGGCGGCTTGACCAGGTTGAAATTGCAGCATTTCATTTATCGATTGAGTAGTGATTGGGAAAAGGATGTTCTGACTCAGGGACAAAACTGCTCTTTGATTGGGGTCACAGTTTGCATGGCAGTAATGAATTAACTCAAGAAAAATATGGACTAAGGGGAGAAGATACATGGGGATATTGGATTCCCATAATCCAATAATATCATAACCATTTATAAAGTTATCTCTGTAGCGGCAAAAGGTTCGAAGAGGATTATCACTAAGAACGAGGTCTTTAATTTGAAAATCTCTATCTGCTAGGGGCAGATAGTCTAAATCTCTGTGAGGGGCATTCAAAGGTGCGACGTTCAGAGCCACTGGAACCTCCATTTCTGGTTCTTGTGGATTCAGAAATGAATTTCAGGTTTTTGTGAAGAAAAAACACAATTACAAGTTTTGGGAATGCAATTTACAATTCTGGGGATTGAACAAGACCAAATTGAACTCTGTTTCTGTCTTTCGTGCAGAATTTAAAACAAAAGCTAGGATTTCACAGAGTTTTAACGGGAATTGGGGTAAATACCTGTTTTTTGGGAGATGAACAGTGATTAAACAGGTACAGGCTATGGCGTACGAACTCTGGATTACTGGTATGCAATTGTCTTCAGAAAAATACAGTTGATGGCGCTTGACAGTTTGTTTTTGAAATTCTCTGCATGAGACTTTGGTCGTTCACAGAATAATGAAAATGACGCGGGAAAAATTGTTTTATTCACAAAGTCCAAAGGGTGACAGGGTTTTTTTATTTATTTAATGGATGACGTCAGCAGGTACGGAGGATGAGTCACGGGAGGCAAGCGATAAGCAGTTTCCACCGCACCGCTTTTGGGGAAAAGTGGTTTTGGGTGGAGAGTGAGAGATTCCATAGAATGATTGACGAGTGGCATGTCATTGTTTGAAAACCGCCAGGCCATTGCACGTTATTGTTCAGACGCAGATGGCTAGTGATATCATTAATAACCGTTGATCTCAAATGGGTTGATCGAACGGCGATGGGGACGTGGAAGTGACAGGGATTTCATATGGAGGGCCCAACGCAATTAAACATTAATTAATCTCATCAGGGCGAATCTGATTGGTGGAGTTAATTAATCGTGAGGATTAATCAATTTGTTTATAAAAATGCAGGAAAGTGATCGGGAAATGATTTAACCAAGGTTAGCAGTTAAGGGAGGTATTGGGGATTTTACAAAGGGTTTATAGTTTTAACCTTGGGAAAGGGAGTCGGGGGATTAAAATACACAGGGGAAGAATTATTTTTGTATTAAAACACATAATAAAACATGTTTTAATTATTTTTTCAATATAATTTTATTATATGATAATTAAATCAGATTAATCTAATTACCATAGGGGGCGGAATTTAATATTATGATATATTTAGCCAAAGGGGGCATAAAGTGGGTTTTTTATTTAAACATGTGGGAATAAATAACTTTGGCTAAAATTTATTAATGGGTTTTTGGGGATATTATGTAAAAAGGAGTTATATATAATAGGAGAAGGTTATTTTTGTAAGGATTTAATACATAAAATCAATGTTAATATGACAAGGGGACAATGTAAACTCAAAATACATTAATATAACTAAGAAAGTGAAGATTTAAAAGCAAATTGCATTATAATCATTTCATCACTTAGACTTAGAATAAAATGTGATTTTGAGGGTTTTTTATGAAATAATGCATAATTTTCCTAAGTAAAATGGGATTTTACTTAGGAAAAGATGTTTAGAAATGAGTGAATGTTATGAAGAATGACTTCAAGTACTTATGCTTTTCCAATTATTGGGCCGAGGGTCCGATCCCTCCAAAATTCAAGGAAATGCCTTGAGCCCCTCTAATTTTCAAATACCTTAGTACTTAGGGGAAATTAGTGAAATCTTTAGGGGAAGATGAGAAGGGAAGTTAATAACTTTGACTTTGCTTTGATTTGAATTTCTTCCAGTATAGTGTTTGCCTTTGCACTTTGTGATGAAAGTAAATATTAACACATTTAGAGTCATTGTCCATCACATGCAATTTTGCAACATCATCTACCTACCCTACCTACTTTACTCTACCATTTTTTCTTCTTTATTAGGGTGCACTTAGACTGGAAAACCCTTATCACACTTTCTTTTCTTTTACATGTAGAAATCTATCTAAGTCTAACCTTTTTACATCCAAGGGCTTAGATTAAGCTATTGAGCTCCTTTTATTTACTCTACCTATCTACTTATCTTCCGAGATTAAACAGTTTGGTCAGATTTTATTCTCTATCTCTAAAACATGAAATTGAAAGATGAAATAGCCAAGCTTAAACTGTTTGACTATTCATAAATTGTGGCATAGGATACAAGTTGCACACAATTTTATTTATTACATAAGAGAAAAAAGTAGTGGCATTTATACTTGCACACTTTCCTTGGCCTTTCTTTTAGTGGGGTTCATTTTCTTTTACCTTTTTGGCCATTTTTATTCTTTTTACCCTTTGATTTTTCTTTTAGGGTATACCCTCTTTACATTTTTTATATTTTTTTAATTTTTTGATAATATGGAAAACCTTTGCAACAAGAAAAGGTATGAACATATTACATAGCCCATCAAGTCAATCATGAAATATGACACCTATTGGTATAGGAGTCTAACACTAGCTCCACTTGGGGATGGCTTTTCCTGGTGAAAAGTCAAGAACAGCAGGTCAGTTGTCCTCATCCATTGACCTTGGTGAACCTGTAAATGTCTTTTGTCTTCTGCAAACAGAAATCTGATCTGAAACTAAAACAACACACAAAAGTTTTCAAACCAACTTAATGAAAAACTAGCTGAAAATTGAAAACTTAAAAAAAAATGCTCAAAATTCTGAGCTTATTGGCACTCATCTACCTACTCAATCTACTAAAAATCTTATTGAATCAGGTAATACAAAAATTCCAATCAAGCCAATCAAGTAGCTGTAACAATAAATGGATAACTTGATTGCTTGTGATCAAAATTGGAAGTATATTATGATAATGTGCCTTTATAATAAATGATATGATGTGTAAAGGCCACTTTTGATGTATTTGATCCTTATAGAGAAAACATGTTTGCAGATTTGGGCTAAAAATATTCTCCATATAATCTGATATAGGATCAATAAAAGTATGATGTATGTTATTTACTTCTAGGCCTTCAATGACTGGTTGCCCAGTTGTATTCTAAATATTAAGCCTTGAAACTATTTCTTTTGTCTTGTGTTTGAAA